>APFE030830135.1:254447-309471 GCA_000404065.3 Pinus taeda | reverse complement strand
TCAAACCTTGAAATGTAGAAGGTGCATTGGTAAGGCCAAAATGCATGACCAAAAATTCATAATGACCCTCATGAGTTCTAAATGTTGTTTTTGGAATGTCTACAGTCTTCATTATGATTTGATGATATCCTGAACGAAGATCCAACTTGGTGAAGTAAATTGATCCATACAATTCATCCAATAATTCATCAATGACAGGAATGGAAAAATTATCTTTAATAGTGAGCTTGTTGAGCTCCCTATAATATGGACACATGCACCATGATCCATCCTTCTTGTGCACCAATATTACTGCAGTAGAGAAAGAACTTTGACTAGGTTGAATTATACCAGCCTCTAGCATTTCTGCAACCATACATTCAATTTCACTCTTTTGGGCATAGGGATATCTGTACGGCCTCATGTTTGGAGGAACACTTCCTGGAATTAGATGAATAGCGTGATCATGATCACAAATAGGTGGGAGACCTTTGGGAGCCTCAAATACCTTCAATGATTGTCCATGACTTTTTGGAGATCTGGAGAAATAGATGATTCTGATGTGGAAACATCTAGTGAACATAATTGAGCAATTACACATTTTTATTCCCTTTTTAGAAGCTTTGTCATACTGTTAGAGCTGATTATCTTTCCCAGTTTCCATGCAATACCCCTTAATTCAACTTCTTTTCCTTCAGCAGAAAATTTCATGAAAATTTCTTGAAAATTAAAAGCTATTGTACCCATGGATTGTAGCTGTTGGACTCCTAGTACAACATCAACACCTCCCAATGGAATGGAAAGCATTGGGCTAGTCAATACATATTCTCCCATGGATAACTCAATATTATGGCACTTTCCAGAGCAATTTATCTTTCCTCCATTTGCAATCATCACTTGACACTCTCGTGCTGGATATAGGAACCAATTCAATTATTTTGCTACCTTACAATGAATAAAATTGTGGGTACTTCCTGAATCAATCAACATTATTACCTTTTTCTTCTTGATTTTTCCATCTATCTTAATGGTTTGAGGAGTGGTAATTCCAGTAATGCATTACAAGATATGGTCGGATTCATTTATTCTTTATCTAGTCTTTGTTCCTGGAGTATATCCTCTTCCTTTGACCTTTCTTGCTCCTTTTCTTCTTCCTCTTCACAATCTATGTAGAATAATTTCTTCTCAGCACACTTATGACCTTTAGTGTATTTTCTTTCACAACTGTAAAAAATCCCTTTTGCTCTTTTTTATTCCAAATGTTGTGGTGTCAACCTTATAGGTTGTGGAAGGCTAGGGATAACAACACTTCCATCTTTATAGTTGTGACTGATATGCTTCCTGGTTGCCATAATTTTGCTTTCCATTTTTCTTGCTAACCTTAATGTCTTCTCTAATGAATCAGGTTCCCAAAGGCGATCATCATGTTGGATATTATCCTTTAAAGTCCCTATGAACACATCAATCCTATGCTCCTTTGGAGTATTTTTTACCCTTATGTTCAATTTTTGGAACTCCTCAAAGTGCTTCATTATTGAACCCTTTTGTTTGAGACTTATCAATTGGCTAAAAAAAGTGTTGTTTTTTGTATCCTCATAATGTGTTGTCAATTCTTTCGTAAAAATTGCCCAAGTGATAATTTGTTTATGAGAGCGAAGCCATTGATACCATACAAACTGATTTGGTTCCAAATATAAAGTTACAATACGTACCTTTTGTGTGTTTTGTACGTTATTGAGATCGAAAAATTGCTCCATCTGTAATATCCATGTTGTGGGATACTTGCCATCAAACTTCCTCATATCGATTTTTGGGATATGGTGGGTTTTCAATCCAACATTAGAGCCTATGGAATCATGATTAACATTTCTTTTGTTCTCATCATGAGTTTCCTTTACTACCCTTTCACCATTAGTGACCATTTCTTGCAGCAACTTATTCAATTTTATCTTCAATTCTTCCATATTATCATCCATGTCATCTATTTTAGCATCCATGCCATTCATATTAGCTTCCATGCCTTTCTTCAAAACATCCATCTTAGCTTCTACACCTTTTTGTGCAACTGACACTTGTTGCACTTGGTCTCGTAATTTTGATATATCATCTTGCATTTCTTCCTCTTCTTCATGAGTCATGCTAGAGCTTTCAGGTTGCTTACTAGGTGTTTGCATTTTCTTTCCTTGGGGCATCAATTACCGATAACAATGCTTTACTATGCCTTTTGAATTCCTTCAAAATAATTTTTCAAACCAAGCTTATGCAAAAATTTAAAAAAAATTACACACCTTTCTTCACTTTGTAGGAGCTTGATATTGAATCTGATGTATCTCTGTAATTTCAGATCATCCAGTTCTGAAATTGTGATCTATAGTAGCCCTTTGTGTCCTCTTTTGAATGCGACCAGTCTGATCCAAATTGGATTCACCAAGGAAGAGTTATGCACAATCTCCCAATATGACCTGATTATAGACCTTTCCAAAAGAGCAAACTTGTATGAAGTGCCAAGTGTCATTGTTTCGACGTTTGGCTCTGAAAAATATATTCAAGAAATTGCAGTCCATCCTCTTTCTGTGCGTTCTTACAAAATTTCAATCCGATGCTCAGAGAGAAAGTTATGATTATTTCCCCAGGTCACTTGTTTGGAATGTAATTCAGGATTATACAAAAAGACCAAGTTCCTCAGATCATAACTCCGCAAATATAGCCCAAAAAGCTCTGAAATTCAGACTTGAGGTTCAGTGCAATTTCTTCTCAAATGGGTTTTTGTTTTCACTTCTGAAATGCTACAAAAAATGACTTATAGCGAAAATTCCACGACGACCTATTTGGAACAGCGAAATCCTAGAATCCAAAGCTTTGATACCAAATATTATGAAACCAGCTCACAAAACGATAAAAAAGATAGTTAAACGTCTTAGAATTCAGCCTCTTTGAGGGGGCAACCTCATTTACATTACAAAAATGAATAACCCTTGGATGATTCAAATGAAAAAACCTCCTTTCTATATATAAGAGTCTAAGGGGTCCTAATATAACCAAGCCGACCTAAAAATAATAATATAAAGGCACAAAAATAACAATAGAGAGATTCTATGCGGCACAGTAATAATAATATGGGGACAATATGGACACAACAATATTAATAAGGGATACAACTACAATATTAATGGGGGCATCACTAGTATTATAGGGACCTAACAAAATGTACCCCAAAAGCAAATAAATGGCATCTTATGTTGATCTTCAAGACGAATTGTCATTTAATTATACCTAGAGAATCGATCAATGAAGGGAAAAAATTCATTTCCAATGCACTCTTTAATAATCTAATCTATAAATGAAGTGGGGAAATTACCTTTTAGACAGGTTTTATTTAAATCCTTTAAATCAATGCATATACAAATTGTTCCTTATTTTTTATCCACAGGGACTAGATTTGAAACCCATTTAGTTAGAGGAACATGGTAGATGAAACCTGCTTAAAGTAGTTTCTTTACCTTTTTTTTGATAGCCACAAATTTCCTAGGGTTGACCAGATAAAGCTTTTGGCGCACATATTTTGCATTTTTGTAAGTCTTGATATCATGTTGAACTATACTAGGATCAATCCTAGGAATTTCCTCATAAGACATAGTGGATACATCTCAAAATATTTAAATAGACCAGTCTAAATTTTAATCTCTTCAAGGAAAAAATCAACTCTGATGAAGATATTTTAAATAATGTTGGGATTCTTTGAAATTTTCATGGAATAGTTTATGAAATGTTAGCCATGTTAACTTCGGAAAAAATATGTGCTGGAGCCAAAGGGTTTAACATTTTGTGAACATTTCCCAGAGAAATGGGACTAGACAAACTTGATTCAACTTTATGCAAGTCAGGGAGAAAATAGGATCAATGATGCAAATCATTGTATGTTCTCTCCACACCAGTCATTGCTTTTAGAATTGCCTCTTCAAATGGTAAAACAATATTAGGGCAATCCATAGCCAAAGTGGAATCAATTGTCCAGACTGGTTCCACATAATCATCCACATCCTTTGATGAAACAAGGATGGGATCAAAACCTGTAGAAATAACAATGGATTGATATGCAATTTCTGCTGTAGATATAGAATAGGCCATTCCACCCGCCTTCCCTTCTTCTAATGTGGTTGTAGGAAGGGGGAAAGGGACAAGGATCGAGAAAATAATGAGTTCTAAAAGAATATTTTATAGGAACCACCCTAGAGGATGAAATGGAATTGATATGAGCAGTAGGAGGTGGAAGATCAAAAGTACCCATCAATGAGAAATACATTCCTACTCCTAAACTCTAAATAGGTTACTTGGTCTTCTTCACTAAGGGGATAGTGGATTTAGCAGATGCATTTGGGTCATTGAGAGAATAGGTTAATTGATATATCATATCAATTCTCCCTTCATAAGGAAAACATAGGATGAAAAATAAAGATGAGGGTACGGAATCCATCACATAAACTTAGTTCTAACCCAAGAAAAGATTATAATCAAGATTAGCATTAACTATCTCTACTTCCATGTTAACAGTCTTCCTCCTACACAAATAGGGGAGGAAGGCAGAATCCCATGAGGCCTATGAGAATGGACATTGAATGTGGCTAAAAGAGTAAGAGAGGGAACAAATTTAGGAGACTCAATAGATTTCCAACATGGCATAGACATGACACATGTGGAAGTCTCTTCATCAACTACAGTTCCAAAGATGGTCTTCTTACGATACATAGATTTAATTTGAAAATCCATATGATGAGGGAGTCTCTTTTTAAGATTTGACATATAAAATGTAATCACGAGAGAGTTTATCGGGTCAAATACTCTAATTGTAGTGAGCAAAGCACTTCTTTACGCAAGAAATGACTAGAGTACCTATAACATTGAATAACATAGGGGCTCTAAGCTAAATCTTCAATAATGGAATAGTTCTGAGAAGCACTAATGTTTATATTTGAACTCAACCATTTTGAGAAGCCTTTCAGCTTTTGAGGTATAGGTTCAACTACAGGCCTCTCTATATGAAGTGGTTCTTAAGTATCTGAAGTGCTTTATCCTTAGAAGATCATGGCTCTCCATAATCATGAGCTCTAGTTGAAATATCGACATGAGTCTTAACCATATACACATTGGATGTGGATTCCCCTTCCTGGTTACCCCATGTAGGGGCTCTAGTATTAGCATTCAAACCAGTAAGTAATTGATTCCCTTGGGGAAAACGGTTAGTAAGCACATCCTCAGAACTAGAAGAACCTTTTTAGGCTAATAAGCATTAGGCATCTTGAGTCTTGGGGGTAAATATGAGTAAGATGATCCCCAGTACATAACTTGCATGGGAATTTAACCTTATTTTTAGACTCTTTCTTTCCCTCACCAGCGCCTTCACTAGGTTTATCTGCATTCCCCTTCCCTCCCTTATCTTTATTTTTCCCACGTACTTTCTTCTTCCCATTTGATTGTTGATTTCCTTTAGGATTCAAGGACTAAAAAACATTAACTGCTACGACATAGGTTGTGTCTTAAAATCAAATTGTAATGGCAACTATTGTAATTGACTTAAAAAACTAGCCATATTACAATCGATCAATCCTACAACTATGTTGGCATGGGGGCTTTGTTTCGGTTTGGTGAGATCAATTTTTGATCTAGGAGCATCGAGAAATATCTTATAAAGGACTATAGACTAGGAATAAATAAGCTCTAATTGTTGGGCTCTAATGATAGTTCGTTCTTCTGTGAACACTCCTGAAAGTGACACATCCTTAGACGTCACTAGCTATAATGATTTCAAAAACCACTCGAGAATAAATTCATCAGGGATATAAGCCTTGAATAATATCTTCCTTCTATGCCACTCTTGAATGTGGTGAAAAATATGGGTGGCCTTGTCCTACTCATAACAATCACCACAACAATGAATGTGGGGAAGCAATATACATTTGTCTTATAAGGAAAAAGAGAGAAGTACAACCAAATCCTTCATGTTTATAGCTTCCTCCCAATAGACCTCAACTCCATCCTTACATTCAAAAACCTTCAATGGATACTTTAGCAGAGTGGAAGTATAGTTTCAAGAGTAAAATAGTCGACCCCTTTTTCCTTTGAGTGCATTGCCTTTTTAGTCCAAGGATGGAAGCTTGGGATCAACTTAGGTAGGAGTTAGATCTATAATGGAGGGTATGGGATCCACTATGGTAGGGATGAAATGCATTATGGTAGGATTTAGATCCCATATCCTCACTGATTGGAAAGATACCTTCACAACACTTCTAGAATGGAAGATTCATAACATTTTTCAGTTTTTACCCATGTAATAAGATTGTTGGACTTTTAATGAAGTAAAGTAGCAATGAAATCACTAATCATTGTTATGTAAGGTGTGACATCGTAGGTTGTAATACTGGCACCTGCAACAATCTCCAAAATTATAGTTTTTAAGGTATGTAATCTTGGATTCTTATACTTCATGGAGAGGTATTTCTTCCATATTTCTCAGGATTAATGACGATAGTTCTTCGCATGATGAAAGATATTGATTTGATCTCATTTATATGGATGTGAAAAAATGATGTGTAACAATTAAATACATGGTAAATATTGGATATTTTACCATTAGGTTCATATGATGTTTTGATTGAAATAAATTGGCCAATAGCACAAGAAGTCAAGATAGACTATTACAACAATTTTTTATTTTATTTTGTAGATAATGAGGGGAATTTAATAATAGTAAAAGGAAAATGAAAACCTACTTCTATAAGATCCCCGATGATTAGTTAAATTGGTTGTGTACCCATCACATAAGCACCCCGCCATGAGAGGTCACGGGGTCAACTCTACTCAACATCCTCGAGGTTAGGCTCTGAAATGAGCCAGCGAGATTAATCCATTTAGGTGGATCTGCCCAAGACTATTTTTGTGGACATAACAGTCACCAATCTCTAGAGTGTGTGAACCACATTTAAAAAATATATAAACAAATAAATAAATATAAAATAATTAAAGAATAGTTTTTGAGAAGATTTTCATTTATCTGTAGCTTATGAACCAGAGATGGTACAAAACAAAAGTTCAAAAGTTGAAGACTATTTAATACTTCAAGAATTCAAGGATGTCTTTCTAGATGAGATATTGGGATCACCTCCAAAGAGGGACATTAACTTCTCAATTCAATTAGTAGAAAGAGTTGCATTTGTATCTACCACTCCCTAAAGAATGTGTACCCATGAATTAATAGAATTGAAAATCGAAATATAAGATATGTTAGGCAAATGATAGATTAAACCAAGTGTGTATCCTTGGGGAGTACCAACATTTCTTGTAAATAATAAGGATGGTACACTTACGTTATTCATTAACACTAGGAAATTGAACAAGGTGATTGTGAAAAATAGTTATTTGTTATCCGATATCAATGAATTATTTGTTGAATTAAGAGGGACCGCAATATTTTTCAAATCTTAATATGACATCTAGATGTCATCATGTTAGGATAAAGGATTACGATATTCAGAGGACATTGTTTAGGACAAAGTATGGCCATTATGAGATTATGGTGGTGCCATTTAGACTTACCAATGTACTAGCCACAATCATGTTCCTCATTAACAGTGTCCTCATTAAATATATAGATAAGTATGTTTTGATCTTTATTAATGACATCCTCATTTACCTTAAATCTAAAAGGGAACATGAGGAATGCGTCAAGATGGTTTTACAAGTGATGAGAGAGTGTACATTTTATGCAAAATTCAAAGAATGTGATTTTTACTAGAAGTATATCCATTACTTAGGACATATAATTTGAGAATAGGGAATTACCATTGATCCAAAAAATATCAAGGCCATCATTGTTTGGCCCACTCTAAACAATGTGATGTATGTAAGGTCATTTGTGGGATTAGTAGGATATCATTAGACATTCACTAAGGTATTCTCCAATGGTGGTCATTTGATAACATAATTATAGATGAATGGGATTAAGTTTAAATTATCCATGAAATAAAAAAATATTTTTTAGTAGTTGAAACACCTTCTTGCTAGTGCATCATTTCTAAACATTAATGACTAAGATGGAGATTTCATGACATGGACAGATGCATGTAAAGAATGACTCAATGAAATTTTTATGAAATATAGCCATATAGTGAGCTATAGGGATAGAAATATGAAGGAACATGAACACAATTATGTCACTCATGACCTAAAGCTAGTGGCCATAAGTCACACACTAAATATTTGGATTCACTACTTGATTAGATGAAGATTTGTCTTAATTCTAGATAATGATGGGTTAAAGTATCTGTTTGGTCAAACTCAATTGAATTCTAGAGAGCATAGATTGTTGTCCATTATCAATGAGTATGATATTGAAATAATATATATAGAAGTAAGTAGAATAAAGTAGCAAAAGTGTACAAGTGATTCATTTGGAAACCATGAATGATTTATGTTTACTATCATATTGTGAATTATGTCAAGGTTAGGAACAGACTGAGAATGTCAAAATTATGGGCATATTATTGGAAATATTGTTGTCTTTCATGTCAAAGATATGTGGACACTAGAAATATCCACGATAAATATTGGAATATGAAGATTGTTGGAAATATTATTTGAATACCTTGCTTTTGATACCCTATATTTGAATGCATTTTTAATGTAAATACCAAAATAAAATGGGAGAATAAGACATATGGTTGAATATATTATTGCAATACCTTTATAAGGGTATACTGAAAACCCTCCAATTCCATAGGAATGACGATATATGAAATATTTTGTTAGGTTGGTCCAATCATAGAGTGCAGGTTGTTCGAACCAAAAATTATAGGTTAGCCCGACCAATTTTAAAATTCAGCCCCATAAGTGAATGTAGAAACATTATAAATAAAGGATAGAAGAGTGCATTTGAATACTATGCAATCGAGAATTTATCCCAGGTTTGTAGCAAAACCTATGAATTACTCTTGAGGTCTTAAAGGTGGAGCAACAATGTGACTTGTGGAGTTAAAGAGTCATATTGAAATTTTCATTATAATTTTTCTGCTCATAATTTTTAGACCATGAAGCTTGGAGGAGATGGAGGTGATATTGTCAAGTACATATTGTATACATTTTATACTTTTATTATATATGGATTCAAAGTTATGATTTGTGGAAGTTAGGGTTCCTAAATGCTTCGAAAATCTACTTCAAATAGGTTAGCTTTGAATTCTGATTGTAAGTTTTCTATTGTTATGTTTAAGACCATGAAACTTGATTTAGGTATAGGGGAGATCATTATGTAGTAATGGAAAAAAATTATACCTTGTTGTAATTTTGGAGATATGATCTGAGCAAGTTAGGTTCCTGAATGATGTTGAAACCTTCTTCAAAACAAGTCAACTTGCTATTTTCATTGTAAATTTATGTCTGATATGTTTCATACCATTTAAATTGGTGGAGATAGAGGGAAGATGTTTTATACCTATGGTAGAAATTTTATGTTTTTGTTCACTGTAATTTCATAAATATTGTCCGAGGAAGCTAAGGTTCATGAATTCTTCTGAAAACCACTTAAAATAGTCCAACTTGCAATTTTTATTATAACTTTTCTTCTGGGATGTTTCAGACCGTGAAAGTTGGAGGAGATATAGGGGACATCCCTATGTATTATTGATAGAAGTTTTTAACGTTGGCTCACCATAATTTCAGAGATATAATTTGAGAAAGTTAGTGATGTTGAATTCTCCTAAAATCTACCTCAAACAAGTCAATTTGGCATTTTTCACTATATATTTTTTCTAAGATGTTTTAGACTGTAAAATCTAGAAAAGAAAAAGAAGATATCACCAGGTACCTACATTGGGAATTTTAGAATTTGGTTCACCATAATTTGGAGTTATGCCCTATGCAAGTTAGGGTTACAAAATAGACCTAAAATAATCTTCAAATAGGTTATTTTTTCAATTTTTCTATAAATTATTTTCTAGGAATTTCCAGACTATGAAAATTTTGGATATCCAAGGAGGCATACATAAATGGCTTAAGGAAAATTTTTAATTTCGTATTTCAAAAAGAAGAATTAGTGAGGGTAGAAGTAGCTAACAAACCTAGTGGATGCAGAAGTAGAAAGTAGAGTTGGTGAAGGAAGAAGCACAAATAAACATAGTGAAGGAAAAAGTAGCTAACTAACCCAATTAAGGTGGAAGTAGAAAGAAAAACTAATGTAGTTTGGTGGCTATGAATATTTATAGTAGTGGGGATTTGCGTCTCTTTTAGGTTTTTTCTTAAAAATATTGCAATAGAGGGCATTGTTGTCTCTTATATATCAATGCATAGAAATGTTATAGTAGAGTGAGTATGTATCTTCTATAGATTGGTACCTAAAAGTGTTGCAACAAAGGGGATTGGTTTCTCCTATAGGATGTTGCCTACAAATATTTCAGCATGGGGGTTTCATACTCTTGTAGGTTGATTCCAACAAATATCTGTTATAAACAAGATTTTATTTATATATTTTATTTCATATCTGAGATTTTTTGGCTATGATTAATAAATGTTTAAGTAAGGAAGAAATTATCTTATATAGATTCAACCTCCTGCCCCTCCTCTCAATATGATTATTAATCCAAAACATGGGAATCTGATATGAAGCCTGTGGTGAAGGAATCTTGACACACGAATCAACATTTTTGCTAAAATCGAATAGCATTTGAAACATTAATCATGGAATATAAATGTGATTGTTAGTATATGAATAAAGATGGGATGTTCATCTATAAGGATGTATTATATATACCTAATTCAATAGAGTTGAAAAGGGTCATTATGGATGAAATTCACAAGATGCCTTACTTAGACACCTAGATTATTGAAACATGATCACAACTACAAGAAATAAATAATATTGACCTAAAATGAAAAAACAAAATTGTATATTGTATTGTTATATGCATTGAGTGTTGACAAATAAAGGTTGAATACAAACACCTAGTAGCCCTACTACAATCTTTATCCAGTCTTTAATGGAAGTGGGAATTTATATCAATGAATTTCATCATAAGATTTCCAAACATAGTAAAACAAGATGATGCAATCACAGTGGTGGTTTACAAGCTTAGAAATGTTGCTCACTTTATTCATGTAAAATCATCCTTTAGGTTAGTTAACATTGAACAAATTTTCATGAGAGAAACTTTTAGATTGCATGATAATTCCTTAAACAATCATATCAATAGAGATGTAGAGTTCACATTAAAATTTTGGAAAGCATTGTTTGAGAGAGTAGTGACATAATTAAAATTTAGCACTATTTTTCATCCCTAAACATATGGGAAAAGATAAATTCCAAACCAAATAGTGGAATCCATGCTTCTCATGCAATGTATGAATAAATCGACAAGATGGGAGGACTACCTACATTTGGTACAATTTCTTTACAACAATGACTATAATACCTTGTTAAGAATGAGTCCCTTTGAAGGAATCTATGGTAAGAAGTGCAATACCTTAGTCAGTTGGGATAATCCATTGAATATAGTTACACATAGACCCAAGATATTGAGAGAAATGGAATATGAGGTTATTAAAATTAAACAACCTCTGAAATCAACCAAAGATATGAATACAATTTATATAGATAATTGTATACATATAAATAATTCAAAATGGGAGGCATTGTATCTTTTAAAGTGAGACCCCAAATACATTCCCTAAGGATAGGAGCCTATGCTAAACTTGCACCATGATATTGTAAGCCCTTTATAATCTTATAAAGAGTGGGGCCAGTAACATATTGGATTACATTACCTCTTAATGTTAAAGTGCGCGTTGTTTTCTATATTTCATTGCTTCAAAAAGTACATACAAGATTCTAACCATGTTTTTGGTTTGGCTCTTATTTAGGTGGAAAAAAAGGGAGAGTTCCAACAAAAACCCCTATCTCTATTAGAGGTAAGGGAAACATTGCCCAAATTCAAGCCATCACCTAGATAAAATAACAATGGAAGCACTATGGGTACAGTGAACCTATATGGGAAATTTGGGATGCCGCGACAAAATCATATCCATTATTGTTTTCATTTTAAGGTGTTGTTGTAAATAAGAAAACACCAAAGAAAAACTTATTCCAAGGGAGAGGGGAATGCCATGTCCACATTTTGATCTCTTGATTCATTGCGACAAATTATAGTTTTATTCTATAATGGATATTTTATTAGCATGTCATGCTCATCTGATAAAAAATAAAAAATAAAAAAAAAAATTATCAATTGTGTTTTCATGATAATAAAGAAACCAAAAGGAACATTGAGCATAATCACCTATAGATGCCATGATACCATTAATCAGAAAAAGTAGTGGGCCTAGAAGGGTTCCAAAATTGCATAAGATCCAAGAACATGCTTGCCAATTTATTTTGTGTTGAAAATTTCATTTTTAAATCACTATATAATCTTCCCTTGAATTATCCAATTCAAATTATTAAATATGTGTAAGGAGGTTGGTGGGAAGGTCATTTCTCTCTATTCATGAGAGCATGGAAAAGTAACCGTATGATGGAATGAGGTTATTAAGTATTTTTAAGATGTGTGTGAGAGGGCTCTCTCACAAATATTATGGAGGTATGTCCTAAGTACAATTAACCTTGGGAATGCTAAGAGTCGAAGTAGCATAGGAAATTGTCAAGGTAATTCTAATGAAAATAAGAGGATAATTTTTAGTGAGCAAGTGGAGAGAGGGCAATAGATAGAGAGAATCAAGAACATATTGCAGGGATTTTCCCTCCAAGATAAAAACCAGTTTCTCTCCTTTTTTAGCATGAAATTAAGTAAATTGTTGAAGCCCGATGGCCATGAATAGGGCCTTGATAAGCACACATTAAGAAGGATTGGAAGGAGTAGATTCCCATGGTAATATGCTATCAAAGAATAGAGCTCACCCTTCTTTTATGTAGAGATAGTAGAATGGTTTCATAAGGGTTGTTACAAATTCTTGTGGTTTTAGTGAAGATATTTTTCAGCAAACATACACCTTCATAAGGAGAATAATATTCCTAGTAATTATTAAAAAAATCAAAATTCATCCCTGTGGTATCATGGCCTAGCTATGGGGTGACCTATTATAGAAATACAAAGTGAAAGAATGCCTAAAATTAGGTCGAAAATCACTCACTTTCAATGAATTAGTTGTACAGCGATTCCAAATGCATAACTTTATAATATTTTATGCTGACAGTTACACGTTCCTTCTTGGAAAATGGAAAATGATACATGTATTGTTGATTATCAAGTTTCATTGTTAAGAAGAAATCTTTGTGGAAGTGTTGGAACAAATGCGTGATATCTTACTGACTTGGGAATGCTTTATCTCACTTATTATTAATGATGAGGAATGGGCCCCTCTCTCCCGTGAATCCCTCTTCCTTTCCCTCATGATTCCGCCCCTACCCTCCAGTGGTCCTTTTTCTTTAAATTTGATTTCCCTCCCTCATTCCAGTGCACAGTCGCTCTGGCCCCCTCTGCATCTCTTTGAGTTTGTTCCACGATCCCCTACTTGGCTGGGATCTCCGCTTTCTCCTGAGCTTATTGTTGCTTCCCATTCCACCCTTGCTTTCATTCCCCTTCGCTCTCTATCCTTCGCTCCATCCCCCCCTCCTCTATGGCGTAAGCTCTTCACGCTCCCTTCCCTCAACCCCGAAGGGCTGCTCCCTCTCCTGTTTTGACCCTCAGAGCATTCTCAGACTCTGTCCATCTCTGTTCTCAGCAGGAAGGCGAATTACTTTACATACAACTGGCCCCTCTCACTCCAATCAGAATAGCAAGACAACATTCAGCATCCAAGAAATGGAAAAAAGTGAAGACTGCCTACACTATGCAGACCTTCAGGTGGAACTGGAGCATATCCTTGTGCATCAAAGAATCCTAGACGCTAAAATTGATTCCCATGCCAAAATGACCAGTGAGAAATACAAAGCAGACCTCAATCTCTTCCTTCATAGAGTCTCCTCGCTCCAGGAATAGTTTAATCATCTGGCCAACAGATGCAACCATGCTCAGGAATCAATTGAAATCCTGAAATACATGATGGAGAAACGAAATGTTCCCAACACCAGTTCAGCAAGTCTCAGGAATACTGAAATTGACAGCAAGTGAGATGATTCAACAGTACGTCATATCAGCCATATTAGCATAGATTGAGATGTATTGTAGATCTTGCTTACTATTGTCTCAGATTGTTAGAATTTTCACTTGCTCTTGTTTTCCACAAGTCGGAAATGACAGAAGCAAAGGAGAATTTTGTCCTTCTAATCATATCCTAGCTTCACCTATGGGCCTTAAAGTCTTGTATCTCAGGAGCTTAGTCTACCAATCTCTTTTCGAATATAAATAGCAACCGACTATGTTTAAAAAAAAATGATGAGGGTGGGCCAGGTTGCCCCAATTGTCTCACAATACCCCAATATACTCCATAAAATCCCACAACTCTAGTTTCATTTACATTATGGAAATTTAGAAATTTTATTTAAAATGTGCAGTTAAAATCAGATTGGATACTTCCTTCACAAATTCTATGATATCTCTCTCTCATGCCTTCCAATCCCTTTTCACACCTCACCTAACTCACATGGGCTTCATCTCATCAAGGGCATGACTAGTAGGCCAAACGAGCCCTCAAAGCTTCACTCATAGCCCAAAATTGGTTTGTTGTAGGCACTATGAAATATTTTAATAGCGTGCTATGAAATATTTTTGTAGCACCCAGAACTTGTATTTTCACATTCCTGAGGAGATGAATTGACTTGCTCCTCTACAAGACGATTCTCCATAGCCTTTCCTTGTTCCTTAACTCAATCATTAAACTATTATGTGCTTCTTCATCTTGGTTGCCATGCTAACACATTTACCCTTAGAAAGGAGTCAAAAACGGGTATTTGATATCATTCATACGACAGGGAACTTGAGTTTCCTATGATTGTGCTCTAATCACTATGCATTGTACACAGTCCCTACTCCACAGGGAATAATCCAAATGGTTATGGGACATGACACAAAGAGGGTGACTGCACTCTAGCATAGGTACTATGTTTTTATTCTAAACACCCAGTTCACATGCTTAGTCATCTCCAAAATGCATAGACACTTCCCACTTGCTCTCTAGAACACAGTCACTTCCCCCATAGGTTTGGGACAATTACAACACAACACAACACCAGCATTGCATTACTAACACACGTAATGATTAAAAATATAGGGCATACTCTCAATCATTTCAACAAATTTAAGGGTCTCACAATTGTACACCAACAACACATGGCTTCGACAATGCATATGTGGTGCTACCATGTACCTGAAGCAATAATACACATTACTATTCAGGCTAGGAACATATCCCATGCAATAGCAACAACTACGACTATAATATGAAGTTATAACCTCACACACATAGGGTTATCAACTAAGAAATATACATAGACCACACAACAACTCATATGTTGCACAAACTAGAACACAAAACACAATTTCATAGTCTTGATAGTCTTCAATGTATTCGACACATATAACCAACCACGGACTAATTCCAGACAAACCACCAACATCCTAGCATCCTCACAAGCTCTCATACACACTATCATATGTTGACAACAACTATACTCATCCACTAACTTGCAATCACACATTCTAAATACTCTAGCAACCACTACAACAACCATATCAAGATACATCTTCACACACACACACACACTAGTGAATATTTTAGCTCCAAATTACATCAAAACCAATGCATATCGACTTGATATAAAATCACAAAACCATGACATATATCTCAACATATTTCAATTCTTAACAAGTGCAAATAAATAACTTCAGTAATAATAGACAGACAAAGGAAAATATACAAACAGAGAGGCACATAAACACAATTATTCATTAATCAAATTATGCATACATTAAGTTGGCCACTTTTTTTTTACAATGTGGGCATGTGCATCTAGGCCTCTCATCCTCTACCTCTCCTCCTAGTGCTAGTGCTTCTCATATCTACTAATGCACTTCTACCTCTTCTACAGACCCAATCCTCTCAACCACTCATTCCTTTATAAGGAAAGCTAACATGGGTAACCAACAGTTATAACTGATGGTTCATTTCCCCTTCTCACAAATATTGGAAACCAAAGCTACATTAATTAAATTTACATTAGGAAATATTTCCTCTAAATAAGAAAATCCATTTCCAAATGTAAATATCTATAAAAAATTTAAAATTTCACTCCACATCACCATGTGACCATCCTATACACTAGAAAGCCTTGGTCCAGTATTCCTCAAACTTTGTGCTCCCTCTATGCACATGCATCAAACTCCAAAGGTACAAAATATATGACCTCCTGGACATATGCATATGGTATTCTCAAACAACTTTAACTCATGAGTTGCAACATGCCTCTATAGTAACTAGTCTTCACCTTGCTACATGAAACCTCACAAAAATTTCTCCTAAGTTTTTGCTTTTGGAATCTTCTTTGTTCTCTTCTCCGAAACCCCACGAGCACTCCTTGCTCTAGGTTGTTGCAAATCCTCACCTTCCTCTATTGTCACCTGCACATTGAACCAAATCTCTTACTAGATCATTAACTAACTTGTACCTTCTTTTACTTCTTCCACTACGAACTATGACCTTTACTTGCTACTAAACTATTCAACTTGCCAACACATCATAGGTTTCCTCTTCATCCAACCAACTATAACTTTTTGCTTTCCCTTTGTTAATTTCATCCTCTAACTCAGTCCTCAGCTGAAATATGTCCTTAGGTTGCTCATCAAATCTTCATCTGCTTCATCACATGTTTTCATCACCCTTAGGATATCCTTCCATAACTGCAACACAAATACCTTGATATTTTCCTCCACTAAGCATCTATGTCTACCTTCAGCTTCACCTACAACAAATTCCATCTCACTCTCTTCCAGAGACCATCTGTAATCCCAGTCTTCCTCATCTTTCTGAAGCAGTCCTCTCATCATCTCTAGCTATAATTTGACTTCAACTACTTCTCTTTCAAGTTGTCCTAAATTGATCTACTATGGCTTCACTATGAACCTTTACTATGACTCTCAATAGTAAAAAAATATCCTCATTCTCTGAGCTTCTCTCTACCCACGGTGAGCTGCACACAATTCATTGCAACAAGATAGCTCCATCAACCTATTTGTAAATACCATACTAAGCTCTTCCAAGCCTAGTCTTCTCCAGATATTTTTGCTAACTCTATCCTCTAGAATCTCCATATGAGAGCTCTCTACTCTTCTGGCTTATGTATGAAACTATTCACCTTCTTCCTCTGAAAAATTTGCTTTTCTTCGTCACTTTTTACCACAAGGATCCTTGCCATCATCCTCAACTACAACATTCATAACTGCTACTTGTAATCAACAATAAATCCATAATTGATTTAAAACAAATACCTTTACCTCTTATTCAATATTTACACAAGCGCTACTGCATAATTTTTTTCATACGGTTGTAATTTCTTCGATGTTTTATACCTTCATGTTCAACACCGTTTTTCCTCTCATAACTTTGGTCATCTTGACTTTCTTGTAGCAACTTTTCACATGATTGAGTTATGTCCCAACTCAACCATCTATCAATAATTCCTTTGGCACTTTTCTTCTTCCGCTTTTCACTTTCCTCTAAAACCATGTTATAATCTTCATCTCTATCTCTTGTTGAATTCTCCTTCTCTACTAGTGAGTGGAAACTAGGCCTTCTTTTCTCTGTAACAAGTCTACCACTTGCCACCCATACCAGGTCACCCTCCTGGTACCTTATCTTCTCTAGGTTCTTTGTAGTAGAACCTGTTATTGATCCAAGCGGATATGGGTGGCCCCCTGCCTATTCCACCTGGACCCTCATCATTGTTCTTTCAGTTTTTTTTTCCTTAATTGTAGCACAATTTACTATTTTTGGCAGCTTTTTCAGGTCCTAAACCTCTGGAGTCGTTTTGAGGGTCTAAATGACGTTTTCTTGGCAACATGAATTTAATGATTTCCATGGAAATTCAAATCACATAAAAAACTATAGTTCTCGGAGAGATTTTCCAATGAGTTATCATACACATCAAATGAAGATAATATGACCAAGTTACGACCCCAGGAAGTTCACTGCCCAACTAACCCCAACGGGGCCCACAAACTCTTAGTGTTACATCTCCTCGAGTTATGGTTTTGGTTGTTTAGTGTTTTCTCTTATTTTTCAATAATAAAAAGGCCCTTGAGCCTCATTGTAACTTAGTTCAGAGGAATGTAGACACCAAATCCCTTTTCAAAGATAAGCTACCATCGCTCGAGCTAGTCTTATTTCCAAACATTGCGGCGACACAAGCTGTGTGCCAATTTGGAGAATTTCACTTTTGGAATGACCAAGGTTTAGTATCTGGGATGCATTATTGATGAAAGAGGGGTGCATGTGGATCCAAACATGATCCAAGTCATTTAGGATTGGCCAACCCCAACCACTCTGACAAAGATCCACAACTTTCTGGGTCTTTCCAATTTCTACTGCATGTTCATGTTGGGGTTCTTTCATATCACTTGGAATTTGAGTCAAGTCATCAAGGGAGGAGCGAAAGAAAAATTCTTTCGGTATGAATCTCCATAGAAGGCATTCAAAGATTTGAAACATCGCCTCTACTCTGCACCAGTTCTCACATTTCCAGAGTTTCAACAACCATTGGAGATCAAGAGAGATGCCTCTGATTATGCTATTGGGGTAGTCCTTACTCAACATGGGCATCCAGTGACATATCACAGTGAGACACTTTTAGACATAGTCCAGAAATATCCCACTTATGACAAAGAGATGTATTCCATTATGAAAGCCTTCTGACAATGGAAGCATTATATTTTGGGGAAGGAAATGGTCATCCACATAGACCCCCAACCCCTGCAATTCATACAGATGCAAGGGAAGTTGTAGAATGATCACCATCAAAAGTAGTCCACATACCTACAACAGTTCCATTTGAATATCAAGTACAGGAAGGGTAGTGCCAATAATGTTTCCAAATGGCTCAAGTGACCACCGATCATGGCGTTAACCACCATGTTCAACTCTTGTGGACACGAGACTTTTGGTTGCGCACTTCTCTACAAAAGTGACCCAGAATTCAGCCATACATACTATACGCTCCTAGAGAGTTAGCAAGTTCTATATTTTCACATGCAGGATGCCATGTTATGCCTCTTGGGACACCTTTGTGTTCCTTCAAGCGAGCGTACCAAGATGATTTTGGAAGTGCACTATAGTCGAGCTGCTAGGCATTTCAGGGTCAAGAAAATAGTGGCAGTAATGCAGAAGTATTTCTATTGGCTAAATCTTCAACAGGATGCGAGGAAGTACATCAGATCCTGCACTTCCTGTGCCATTGTCAAACCAACCATCAAGAAGTAAGGCCTCTATACTCCATTGCATACCCCTAGTCGACCTTGGGAATCCATCTCCATGGATTACATGGTAGGCCTTTCTTATACTAAGCATGCAAATGATTGTGTTTTTGTGGTCATCAACAGATTCTAAAAGATGGCTATTATGGTGGCTTGTAAGGAGAATATCATAGCAGAATCCACTGCTACACTCTTCTTTGAATGAGTGTGGGTACACTTTGGGATCCCATAGTATATCATCTCAAATTGGAACAACAATTTCCTTAGTACATTTTGGTCTAGTCTCTAGTCTATGCTGGACACCAATCTCACTAAGTCCACAACTTTCCATCCCCAAACTAATGGCCAAACAAAGTTCGTCAATAGGATGATCATTCACATTTTGCACATGTACAACTCAAAGCATCCATGCACATGGGATGAGAGCCTCTCCTATGACAAGCGCAGCTATAACCGAGCTCTCCAAAACTCGATTAGACACAACCCCTTTCAGCCGGGCTTGGGATTCCAGCCACTATGTCCCATTGATGTGGTCATACCATTTGCAGTGACCCAGGCAGTTTTGTCTCATGTCCAATCTAAAGACGAGAAGGCAAATAAATTCATTGAGAATATTCAATACATCTTCCAATGCGTTCATGACATATTGGATAAAGCCAAAGCTAAGTACAAGTAACAACATGATCAACATCAGGTGCCACACAAGTTCTAGGTGGGTGACAAAATTTGGCTACATTTGCAAAAGGAGCACCCTGTTGGGCCCCACCGCAAGATTCACCTACTTCTATATGGGCCATACACCCTCACCAAGGCTACGAGAGATAATGCTTTTGAGCTTAGCATTCCACCATTCCTTGCCCTACACCCATTGTTCAATGTTGATCACCTTCGGCCATGATTTCCACCATTACTGGACACATCTAACATTGCAAAACAATTCACACCAACAGAGTTAAGTCCAAACTACATGGAACAAGTTGTAACTTATAGGATCATGGACACGCAGATTAATAACACTTAGTAGCAGAATATCTAGTTCTATTGTTTTGTCAAAGCTGACCAACTCCTGCACAAAGGAAAATGGCTCACTAGGGACCAAGTTCAACAAAAGTTTCTTGATCTCATGGAAGAACTCATCACAATGGATACCACTTCTTCCTAAGGAGAGAGGACTGATATAGGTTGATATTGGTGGCCACCTAACTATTTCAGCTAGAACCTCACCATTGTTCTTTCAATTTTTTTTCAGTTTCCTTAATGGTAGCACAATTTACTCTTTTTGGCAGTTTTTCAGGACCTGAACTTTTGGAGCCGTTTTGAATTTTTTTTTGGAAAAATAAATTTAGAAATTTCTATGGAAATCATGAATCATGACAGAAGTTGTAGTCCTCGGAGAGATATTTCCAGCTAGGTATCACACGCGTCAAACAAAGATATTATGACCAAGTTATGACCCTGGGAAGTGGGCTACCCAACTAATCCCCCATAAAATCTTAGTGTTACATCTCCTCGGGTAAGGGTTTTGGTTGTTTAGGGTTTTCTATTATTGTTCAATAAGAAAAAGGCCCTTAAGCCCCATTGTAACTAATTTTAGAGGCATGAAGCTGCCACATTGCTTCTTAAAGATAAGCTACCATCGCCCGAGCTAGTCTTATTTCCATTTTGTTTGTAAGCATTTTTTAGTATTTGATATTAATGAAATGAAGTGTTATTTCTATTGAATCTTTGTATTTATTCTTATCTCTGTAATTTTTTTTGTTCATGTTTAAATCTGGATCACTTCTTGAGCAATATTTCTCCTCATATTTCGAAGTTGTAAGTTGTTGCATCTTCAACCACACACTCAGTTTTTCTAGTGCGTTGCATCAACACCTCTTCATCCAAGTGTTTTTTCTATCCATCTCCTTTGACATAGCTTACCTGCTATGACAACTACTACCAATTCAGTCCTTATCTCTGACAATCTTTTTGAACCAACTCCTCTCCAACCAAGAACATCTCACTCCCCTGCAATCAACTGACTTATGGGTGTAAGGTTCCTATTCTCTTCAACCACTTTTCACTGTGAAGTTGTCCTATAATTCTAAATTACCTCTTCCAAAGTTCCTTATGTGTTTTCCACTTAAGACTCTTCAAGAAATATTCTTACCCCTTGGACATCCTTAACTTCATGATAGCCTACATCAAATATTCCTACAAACTTTTTTTCAAGAGATAATTATAAATCTACCTATCCCTGAATCCATCACTTACTAATTTCATGTTGCACAATCTTACCTCAAAATACATAAAAGTATCCTCCACTATGAGATGTCAACCTAAATACATTTTTCCAGCTCTGATGGCACTTGACGGGGACATGCCAGGTTGCCCCAACTATCTCCCAATACCCCAAGACACTCTACAAAATCCCACAATTCTATTTTCATCCACATTCTGGAAATTTAGAAATTTTATTATGTGCAATCAAAATTAGATTGGATATTTCCTTAACAAATAATATGAGATCTCTCTCTCATGCCTTCCAATCCCTTTCACACCTCACCCAAATCACATGGGCTTCATCTCATTAATGACATGACCAATAGGCCAAAACAATCTCTCAAAGCTTCACATGTAGCCCAAAAATGGTTTTTTGTAGGTGCTGCAAAATATTTTCGTAGCACCCCAAACTTATGTTTTTTCATTCCTTGGGAGATAAATTGGCTTCCTTCTATGTAGGGTCGATTCTCACAGTCTTTTCTTGCTTATTAACTCAATCATCATACTTGTTGGGGTGCAAGAATTACGGTTAGGTAGATTCCTTCAACACTTACTTGTCAACTTGGGGGTTTCGTAAACTTAGAGATGAAGCACAGGAAATGACAAAAATGATATGAACTTTTCGAAACTCTATTCCTACTTCCTAAATTGTAATCTTGCATAATCAAAAGGAAAGATCACTCGGCAACTTACACCAAAGATATTCTAGTGCTAGAATGTGAAAGAAAGTACTCTTGTAGGAAAAGAAATGAAAGAAACTCTCAAACTTCTTGTAAACAATATTGACTAATGAAAACATAAATCTATGTTTATCTTCAGTATAGTTGTATGCCAGGTTAATAATCAGACCCTTCAATATATCTGACTCCTTATAGATCTTTCTCCCTACACTAAGCTATTATTCTTGTACTTCTGCAATGTATGCTTTCACTAGTACCAGAACAAAGTTTAGGTGTTGGAAGTATATTTTACACTTGTACTAAAGATTTATGTCTTCATGTAGGAGTTCTAAGCCTCAGGACTAGAGCACTCTATTCCTGTATTAGGATATCAATTCATGTTTTGAAACAGAGGTTCCTCCACCAAGTTTTCCAATACTTCTTATAAGAAAATAAAGAATGTGTTAACTTAAATAAAGAGCTTGCAAAGGTAAGCAGAACTTCAAAATAAATTCCTCAAACAAAAATATGCTTCATCCAATCTTAATATTTAAAATAAGAATTAATTTCCAAATTCAAAGTGCACCATTCTTTAATCAAGGAACTCCTTCATGCAATCTAAACAAATCATATAATTGTGGCAGAAGGCTTCAATCCTGAAATAGTTATTCACACAAACTGATCTGCATTCATAACCTTCTTAACTCAAAAAGATTCTCTTTGAAAATAATTACACATAGAGTCTGATATTTCTCCAAATAGTATGAAGTACAGGTACAGATTAGTGTGTCACAACAACGTTCAATCTTGAATTACCAAAGAATATTTAGTTTGAATTATCAAGAACACATCAGAATGAAAATCACACACAACAAAAACGAATTAAGGCTCATCAATCATATAAGAATGAAAGACTATTACTATAATGAACCAAAGGAATCAATTTGCAAAACTGTAAATGCACTAGTGCAAGAACATGTGCTTGCATGATCCAGGAAGAAACGATATTAAACTTTAAAGAAAAAAATCATAAAATTAAATTCAGTCAAGCATGTACGCATGGATCTGTCACACAGTGATGAAATCAGATCTAAACTTTGAATAATAATAAAGAATATATTTAATTCACACTTTTCATTAAACGAAATTAACACACCTTAATTGAAAATGAAGAATATGAGCGAGAACGAGTTGTGTTCAATGGGCCCTAGCCAACCAACTCATTTCCCTGTTTAAGAAACATAAACATTGAACTCTTAATCAACGCATCAACATAGAATTACAATGAAAGATTGAAAAATTATGGCGCAATACCTTTCTATCGAATCTAGCCCAAAACGAGGGCGATACCAACAAAATTGTAGAAGAAAAAAATTACAATATCCTTGCTATAGCTATTGCTCGCTACCATTTTCTATCTTAATCCTATATTTTATAAATTCTTTCAGGCCTACGACCATAACTAAATTACATCAAGCGTTCCAATCTGAGTCTTTTGGCTATAACAAAATAATAATAACAGTTCATACTCAGCCTTTCGGCTATAAAAAAATGTTAATCTAAGTATTTAGCCAGCAACCGAATCTATGCCATATCCCTCACTTTTTTTCACTCTGAGCCAAACTCGAATTGATCACTTTGGAACATGGTTTCCACATTAGGTGGTGAGACGTCATGACAGTTAAGGATTCGCCAGTGGTGCAGGAATCCTACCTGAACTCGACCATGCTAACAGAATGATCAATACATTGCTTATCAAATACTTTACGAAAATGAAAATTAGTTACAAAGAGTATTAAATGTACAAAATCTATGAAAATGATTAATTAAGCACATTCGTAACACTCAAACATGATATATAAAGCTAGTGCAGGAAAAGGCATGACTCTTGGACTAGTGCAACAATAGAGAGGTTTGCATGGTTAAAATAAAGGTCTAAGGTTATGGTTTTGAAGGGAAAAGGGGTTAAAAATGAATCAATTTAGCATCCCAACATACTCCCCTCCTTAAGATGTTGTAAGTCCTCACACAACCTTTACCAACTGCAAAAAAAGCCAAAATAGAAGAGCCTCCCTTCAATTCTGAACTTGTATGTTAATCCCAGCTTTCACTGTCTTTGCCTTCCTGCTTCAAGCCTTTTTGAGTTTCTTAGTCACCTTTTTAAGATGCTCATAACATTTCAAGGCCTAAAATTTCCATATCTTAATTTGTATTTTTTGCTCCTTCACCTCTCCTACCAAATCTACTTTTGCTCGCTTTTGCACTGCATTTTTCTCTTTCATGGATTGGTTTAATACCTCCAAGCCATAAACATGTTGCTTGAGCTCTTCTTTCCAATTGTTCAGAGAGAGGGTTGAGTTATCCATCCCCAATTACTCTGACACAAACTTCTCGGTAGTTGATTCTAGACATGTGCTGACATCATCAAGGTCAAGGTTATGTTGGCCACCTTACAGTTCCTGCATTTCAATATTATCAAGGGTTTCAAAACCCGAAGTCTCAATGTAACTAAGGGTCTCAATGCCTTGCATTTTTACTTTATTAGGGGTTTCATTACCTCGTTCTTAAATGTCATTAAGGGCTTCAATACCCTTCTCATCCATCTCACCAGGGGTTTCAATACCTTGTTCTTCAAAATAAATGAGGGTTTGAGTACCCTGCTCATCCATCACACCAAGGGTTTTAGTACCCTGCTCTTCAAAATTATTGAGGGTTTCAGTACCCATTGCCCTATCATCCACCTAACCCTCTGCTAGGTTCTTGCTTGCACTTGACATCACTTTTCTTTTCTTCATCCTATCAAAGAGGAATGACAAGGGTGTGTCGTCTTCCTCCTCCACATAGTCACCATCAACTACTGTATGGGCCACTACCTCCACGAGGAACAAATGATTATCGTTACTTGGTGAAGCAGGTGGTGAGTCATCTAACTATGTCGGAGAGGTCGACTGAACATGACTCAGCCTCGAAGAGGCAGTCCTTCTCCTGGCCGACCTCCTGATCTCGTTAGGATGCGGGGTCAATGTTTCTGATTTCTCCTTCTTAAACGATTATTCCCCCACTGTTGTTAAACCTATAGCTTGAGATATGGACTCCTCTATGACTACAAATTCTAACGAACTAACCCTGGCTTGGCTTCCATCAAAGATCCAAGCGAATGGTATTTCCATAGCTGAGTCGAATCCTTGAATTTCTGCAAAAATAGGAGGAATTCAAATTCCTGTAATATTAAAAGATTATTCCTATACTCCGCTATCTGTTCCATCTTAGTATGGACCATGGTTCAATCCTTACAGGCTCCATGTCTATTTGAATTCATCCAATCTCTCTCTCAAGTTTTGAAAATATTTTACAACATAAAGAACTCGAATGATGGTCGATCTATACATTTGTCACTATATTAACCACTTCCCCCAAATGGTCATGCTTCATCGTCAAAACTACACATATGTGAATACGAATTGGTTCATGTACAGGCACGCGATGATGATTGGAAGAGGTGGCGGTTTAGATAAGAATTCTATATAATGGTCATGCAAGGTCAGATATGGAGTAAGACCATTATTATCAGGTGATGATATTTCCAAGGAAAGGAAAGTATTAGATTTTGGGAGAATCATGTCATCTTGCATTTACTCCATGATCTCACATGAGGTGTACTTAGTACTCATTAAAGAGATGAGATTTCATAACCTAGAATATATTTGTACTTAAACGATTTCCTCCTAATTAGGTAAATGATCAAACAAAGTGTCAATCATAATACAACTAAATGCCATCATATGAAAGTGGTACAGTTATTCTGCTTGTACAAAAGTTCATGAAATACAAGAGAAGCTTTCAATACACATTTTTTCACAAGTTGTACTAAACATTCCTGTACTGAACGTTCCTACACTGGACATGCTTGCACCAAGCATGCCTGCACCAAGCATGCTTGCACCAAGCATGCCTGCACCAAGCATGCTTGCACTACCCATGCCTGCACCGAATTTGCTTGCACTCGAACACACATTCTTGCACCATGGATATTTGTAGCATAACAGGAACCAAAAGAAAATTCTGATTGGATATGATTCATAGCTTGGATTAAAAGGAAATGTTGAATATACAAAGAAGGTATTATTCACCATTCTTTGGTGTTGACATATGCCTTTCGATCTGATTGTGAGTTCACATCAGATCCTGCAATCAATCCATGAGGGAAAAAAGAAGTGGTAAAAAGGGTAAATTTTTTAGAATGGGAAGGAAATTACGACAGGGAATTCAAGAGAAAAACCACCAAGAGGGACAATCGAAAAAGGGATTTTGGGAAAAAAGTTTGAATGGAAAAAGAGGGAAATACGAAATCGGATAGGGAAAGTCCTTTGAAGAAAAGGATGGTAAGATTTATGGGATAAAAGGAAGAGAATAAGGGGATTTTCTTTTATGAAAATTGGAATAGAAGAAGGGAAGAACTTCACCTGACATCTATCTCTATAGTTATGATTCATAAAATAAATGCAACGGGAATTCAATGTTGCTTGGATAAAAAAATTATGTGCCAGCTATCCCAAACATGGATAAGGGCCCAATTCCTGTACTTGAACCTGCTTCTTCTTGGTGACAGTTAACACATCTAAACATCAAGAAACATTCTGATTTTATTAGAATGGATCTTCATGCTAGCAAGCTGGTTTTGATGTTGATCTTTTTGCAATCATGTTAGTAAAACTGATTTTCAAAATCACAAGATTTTTTTTTCTTTTTTTAATTTTTTCTTTTGATATTATATTATATATATATATTATATATATTATATATTATATTATATATATATTATATATATATATATTATATATATATATATATATATATATATATATATATATATTGGATTTTCTTTCAACTTTATTTCAAGAGAGAAGAAATCATATCACAATACGCTGGCATAGCCACCTACCAACTGAGGTTCAAATTGTTATTGCACTTGTTGCATGAAGTCTTCCATTGTGATGGGCTAAAAATATAATTTAAGCCTATGTCCATTCACAAGGAAAACTAAATCTCACCAATCGATAGTTTTTACTTCTACAGCCGCATTGACGAAAACGTGAATTACCTCATATGGTCCCATCCAACGAGTATGGAACTTCCCTTTAAAATGTTTAAATCTAGAGTCCTAGAGAAGTACCCAATCACCTGGTTGGAACTGTTTCTTCCTGATAAACATGTCACGCCACTTCTTGCATTGTTGCTGCACCAAAATATTCTGTTGAACAACATCCCTTCGAAATTCATTCAACTCCTTTAGCTGCAATAAACATTATTTCTATGCTTCCAAGAGATCTGGACCCAACTGAACTGTAGTTTTGAAAGTCTTTATCTGGAATAAAACTGAAAAAGGACTTATTTTATGTACACCAACTCATATGGTGTATGCCCCGTGCTATTCCTCCAAGTGGTTTGATAATCCCATAAGGCTTTAGGAAATCGGCTAAACCAATCCTTCCAATGCATGTTTACTGTTTTAGTGAGGATGGATTCGATCACCTTGTTTGTGGATTCCACCTCACCATTTTCTTGCGGGTGGTACAGTGTAGATTTCTTGTGCTGAATATTCTACTCGTTCATGACTTCCCATACCAAGTTAGAAACAAACTACGATCCATTGTCAGAAACAATTTCTCCAGGAACAACAAATCTAGTAAAAATTTCATTGAACAAAAAATCAACAACAACTTTTTCAGTGGCAAAATAAAAAGATTTAGCCTCTACACATTTAATAACAAAATCAATACAAACCAAGATATGCCTTTTATTTAAATATGGGGGGTTTATGGGTCCTACAAAATCAATAGCCCATTTTTCAAAGTGCTCTATCATGACTTAAGGACATAAAGGCATTTCATTGGCTTGAATAAGTTGACCCATTCATTGACAACTATCACAATGCCTAACATATTTCTTGACATCCTTAAACAAGGAAGGCTAAAAAAAGCCAGTGTGTAAAATTTTATATGCAGTTCGTTTGTTAGCAAAGTGGACACTGCAAGGTTCTTCATGGGCAAATTTTAAGATTTCAAACATTTCTTCCTCTCTTATGCATCTATGAATAATAAAATATGGTCCAATGTAAAAGAGGTCTCCTTTTATCCGAGCATATGAAGCACTTTTCATAATAATATTCCGCTTTTCACGAGAAGATAATTGAGGTGGTGTCTTTCCAGTGACTAAATAATTGGCTATGTCAACAAGCCATGGATATTTTACTGACATAGAAAAACGATGCTCATCATGGAAATCATCATCAACAAGAATTACTTCACCATGATTGTTTAATCTAGAAGGCTAATCAGCTACAACATTAGACTTTCCTGGTCTATCAATAATTGTAACATTGAATTCCTATAATTGAAGCAACCACCTATTTAGTCTGCCACTAGTTAAAGGTTTATTCATTAAATATGTTATAGAAGAATGATCAGTATGCACATAAACTTCATATCATGTAATGTAATTTCTGAATCTATTAATATAAAAAATAAAGGCTAAAATATTTCTTAGTCACTGTATAGTTAAATTCGGCAGGTGTTGAATTTTTACTGATGTGGTAAATAGCATAGGACTGCTTATTCTCCTCTTGTCCTAGGGCTGCACCAATGGCAATGTCTGAAGCATCAGAGGAAATATGAAATGGTAGGGACCAATTTGGTCCTCTCAAAACTGGTTTTTGTACTAGTTTTTCCTTCAATGTTTCAAACAATTGTTGTCAAGCTATGGATCAGGTGAATTCAATATCTTTAGCTAGTAATCAAAAAAGGGGGGTAGCAATATTGCAAAATGTTTGAATGAATATATGATAATAACTAGCATGTCCTAGGAAACCTCTCAATTCCCTTTGGGTTTTCGCTGCAGGTAGACGAATAATGACTTCAATTTTAGCTGGGTCCACCTGGATACCTTTGTCAGAAGCCAAATGGCCAAGAACCACTCCTTCTTTAGACATTAATCTACATTTTTTATCACTCAAAGCAAGATGGGCCTCTTGGCAATGAAAAATCACTTTTTCTAAATTTTTAAGAGCTTCATCAAATGAGTTACCAAACACAGAAAAATCATCCATATAAATCTCAACCCTTTGAAAGGTAGCGGGTGCATTGCACAACCTGAAAGGAAGCACTCAATAAGAAAATTAACCCCACGGGCATCTAAAGGTATTTTTGTCTTGATCTGAGGGTTCAATCTCGATTTTTTTTTACCCATTGAAGCTATCTAAAGATGAAAAGTACTTTTTACCGGAAAGGGTATCTAGCATTTGATCGATGAAAGGAAGGGGAAAGTAATCCTTGATAGTGGCTTTGCTTAATTCTTGATAGTCAATGAAAATATGTCATCTCCCATATTTCTTAGGGACTATCACTAATGGAGAGACCCACTGACTGTCAGAAATAGGGTAGGTAAAATTAGCATCAGCGAAGAGTTTTTGTAATTCCTCCTTAACAATATCTCTTAGTACGGGATTCATTCTTCTTTGCGGTTATTGGATAGGTCGAGCTCCCTCCAAGATATAGATATGATGAGTACAAGTCTCAGGAGAAAGGCCACTCATGTCTTCATAACTCCAAGCGAATGCATCCAAGTGATCTCGCAACAAGGTAACAAGTTGCTATGGCTGAGATGAATCCAGGTCTGAACTAATGTGCAAGGATTTGTCTTGACTAATTTCAACAAGAGTGGTCTTGGGATCAAGAGTACAGGAATATGATGCCACAGTATGGGATAAGGAAGGTTGGTAATCAAAACTTTCTTGTAAATACAGACTAAAGATCTGATGAAGTGTATCAAAATTAGGCATAGTGTCTAGATTTTTCAAGAAATCACGTAATTGACCATGCTCTAATATTGATCTAAGACAAACAATTAAGGTATTACAGACTCATGTGCATGGACATGCCTATGTTATTTTATGCAACCGATCGATAAGATTGCAAAATACACATGCACTGAAGCAGTTAAAGAAAACATAACAGGAAAACATGTAAACACAACAAGTTTAAGAAGGACTTCACCCAACACTCCTGGGCTACATCTCTCGGTCCAACCTTCAATGATGGACTCTCTATTATGTTTTCAAAAGAAGAGTTTTTACAATAGTGAGCTCAATTTGAGTCTCATGTAGTAGATACAAATCAATATAACTGCACTTGGATCCCCCAAGTCTATGGAGTACATAGACTTTCCCTGCTGAAACACAACCTCCATTGGTCACAGTAGCATGAGCCCAATCTAAGACTCATACATGACAGGCATATACAGAGGAGTTCGCTTGAACCTCTCAAGCCTTCTCTGGAGTACATAGACTCTCTGACTCTCTTTGGCTCTGTCTAACTTGATGTTTCCTTGTGCTTTTGTAGGTCAGCTTGGCTCCTTCTCTCTCTGCTCTTAGCTTTCTACGTCTAACTAACTCTCTTCTCTCTCTTTTATTTCATGGATTTAAAGCTAATCTGCTTTCTGACTGTTCGTTTCTGGTTCCCCTACCTCTGTCTGTTTGAATCCCTGTGTTCTACATAATCATAAATGTATAATGCCTCACAGGGAGGTGGCCACCAATTTCATAACGAACTCAGTGTCAGTTCTCTTAGACATTTTCAAAATGATCCTTTATTTCATTAACTCCAAAAATGCCTGCAAACACGACCTTCTGCCAATGCATCGTCCACTTTGGACTTCAAATCTTATACAACTCTGCCTATTAACCTCGCTAAATCTAGTCATCCATCAGAACGCATCTCCGCCATTAATCTGTAGCTTCCAGATCCTATGGTCATCGTTCATATCGGGCAAGTAAGTAACATGACATTTACCCATCCGATGTGAGTGGTTTTCTCTCTCTTCCACCGGATGCGTGGGACCCATTGTGTGGCATTGGGCAGGAGTCCGTTGAAACCACTTACCGCTCAAAGCCATTCTGATATTCTGCTAGTTTTTGTGGGACCCCGCCTTTGACAGAATCAGTGCGATATCCGTTATATTTTATAACTTTTTGGGTTCGGGTGCTTGGGACTTTTCCTTCTTTGAGGGGTTTGACCAATGATATGCGATTAGAGCCTTGTCGCTAATCGCATATCAAAAACCACCCCCATTTCTAAAAAAGGGCTCTTGTTTTGCTACTTCGTGATAGCGTGCGTTACTATGGGCTAACGGTCTATGCGCTTGACTGAGGGTCCTCATTGCTCCAAGTTGATCACAATTTGCAATTGTTATGAGGATATCTATGATAAGCTTGATATTTATAATACTTTGAAACTTTGGCATAATTTTAAGAGTTCATGAAAACTTAGAGAGTGTTCTAGGATCCAATTCAGATCACGACCTTCCGACTGAAAAAGCTTTTGGACCACCAAAAGTTGGTTTTTCAGCATCAATCAAGTGAGGGTATAAATTCCTCACTTGCCCAATTTCTATCCATCTTGCAGTGCTTGGTTTTGAACCTTTGAGCCCAATCCTGAGGTATTGAACATCCCCTCTGTGCATTTTTCTTACCTTCTTGTCTAGAACTGTATCTTCCTACAATTCATTGAGATATTCAAGCAACATATCATCAATCGAAGGCAATTGACTCTGCTCTTCGGGATCAATGAAGGTTCAAATAGTCTCAAGCTTTCTGCATTAACATCTGAAAAGATGTGCATGTAAGCTAGAAAATCAAGGCAAAAAAAATTCTCACCAATTTTCTCAAGTATTTTGAAAGGTCCATACCTTATTGTCTTTAGCTTCTTACCTTCACCTTGCATTCTATCTTTGCTAATATACAGCCAGACTTGATCAGCAACTTGGAAACTACACTCTGATGCTTATCATGCCTTGCCTTGTACTTGGCTTGGCTCTTTTCCAGTTGTTCCTGTACTGCTTGGTGAATCTCTTGGATTTGTTCAATGAACTTGGTTGCCTTGTCCACATCACTATGCCCATCAATTGTGATGTCTTCATCAAATACAAAGTCTAAGGGAGACCTTGGTGTGAAACCAAAACAGGTCTCGAAAGGAGATCTCTGTGTAGAAGAATGTTTAGCTCAGTTGTAAGCATACTGCACATAACACAAATGTTCATCCCAAAGATTGGGATGCTTGCTACAATAGCCTCTGAGCAACTGGATCACTGTCCTATTGACCACTTCTGTTTGGTCGTCTGTTTGTGGATGAAAAGTTGTGCTCTTCTTCAGTCTGGTGTCCATCAATTCCCACAGACTTGACCAAAATTTCCCAACAAATCGGGAGTCTCGATCAGATATAATGGAAGTGGGTAATCCAAAATGAACCCATACATGCTAAAAGAACAACTTTATAGTTTGTTCAGTTGTAATTTGTTTGTTACAGGGTATTAAAATACACATTTTGTTGAACCTATCTGCAATAACATATAAATAGTCATGATCTTTTCTAGAGTTAGGTAGTCCCCCAACAAAGTCAATGGAAACACTTTCCCAAGGATGAGAAGGAAGTGGTAGTGAGGTGTACAAACCTAGTTTTCTATTATTGGGCTTGCTTTTAGCACACATGTTACACCCTCTTACATATCTAGAAATTGTTTAATTCATTTTTGACCAATAACAAAATCTTTGTAGATGTGCAACTGTTTTACTTACACCAAAGTGACCTGATATTAGAGAAGTGTGTACTTCTTGAATTATCTTTACTCTTTTAGTTTGTGGAATGCATAACTTTCCAAAATGATACAAGAGTTGTTACTTAACATGGTAATTCAATTATTCTACTTGTTTGCCATGACTTAAAGTTGCATATACATCTTTAAAATCTATATCTTGAGCATACTTTTCAAGGTAGCTTTCATGCAATACTGCATTATGCTTAAGTATAGTAGATGCATTTATATTTTGTTTGGACAACATATATGCAACTTTATTGTGTATGCCCTTTTCATATCTGATGACAAGATGAAACTGTTGTAGAAAACGCATCTACCTATAGTGTCTTGATTGCTGCAACTTAGTTTGTGAGTGAAAATATTGAAGTGGTTGATGATCAGTATCTATAAATGTCTCTTTTCCCATTAGGTAATGTTTCCACTTTTTCACACATTGTACTAATGCATACAATTCTTTATCATATGTTGGATAATTAACTATTGCAGAATTAAATGTCTTAGAATGATAACATATGGGTTTAATGTTCTGCATCAACACTTCTCCCATGGCATAGTCACTAGCATCTGTTTCAATATCAAATGGTCTTTGATGATTTGGCAGTGCTAGTACTAGTGTTGTACTAATATTTTCTTTCAAGGTGTCAAAGGGTTTTTGTTGTTTTCCTCACCAATGAAACACATTGTTTAATGCTGTTAAAGCATGTAAGGGAGTTGCAATCAAGGAAAAGTTAGAAATAAACTTTCCCCAATACTGTGCTGTCCTAGGAAGCTTCTAACTTCTGTAGAGGATTTGGGTTTAGGCCAGTTTACAATGACTACAACCTTACAGGGATCTATCTTCAATTCACTGCCCCCTACAATATGACCCAAATAATTCAAAGATGTTTTGCCAAATTCACATTTTGAGAGCTTAACATAAAGATTTTCTCTTTTCAAAACATCGAGAGTCTGCTTTACATGCTTCAAATGTTCTTCCCATGTTCTACTAAATATAAGAATGTCATCTAAATATACAATGAAAAAATCATAAGTAAAAGGTCTGAGTACATCATTCATTACTCTCATGAAAGTAGCAGTAGAATTAGTTAAGCCAAAAGGCATAACCAACCACTCATACAATCCCTGCTTTGTTTTGAAAGTAGTATTCCATGCATCTTGCTTTGCAACTTTGACCTAATGGTAGCCACTATGCAAGTCCAACTTGGAAAAATAAACAACTTCTTTCAACTGATCTAGTAGATCATCTATGCGAGGAAGGGGATAACTATTTTTTATTGTTATCTCATTCGGTGCTCGGTAATCAATGCACATTTTCCATGAGCCACATTTCTTTCTCACCAAGACAATTGGAGACCCACATGGTGACGTTCTAGGTCTTATGACCCCTTTCTCGAGCAGCTTCTCTACCTGCTTCTTGATTTCTACATTCTCTAAAGAGGACAACCTCTACATTCCAATATTAGGCAATGGAGCATCTTGCTGCAAATTAATATCATGTACTATTTACTTTTGGGTGGCAGACCTTTAGGTTCTTGAAATAGTATAACAAATTCTAAAACAACGTTTTCTAAATCAACTTGTTGTTTAGTATTATAGCCCTCAAATACATTGGTTTTACCAGGTTTCTTTCGTTTACAACCATCACTAAAAAATGTTTGCATGGATTTACAATATATGCTCTAAGTTCATGAGAGTATAAATATTCTTGAGTTTATGAGCTCTTACAATATATTCAATTCCATATTTAACGAGTTGATACTTGTTTTCAAATCTATAGAAAATAGCTTTTCAATCATACAAGTAAGGACTTCCTAAAACAATTCCACATATATCCAAGGGAACAATACTTAAGTCAACCTCATCTACAAATGCTAACTCAAAACAAAGCCTATGTTTACATTGTCTAGTCACTTGTAGCTTTGCTTTATCGCATAACCAACCTAATGGATATGGCTTCCTGTGAGGTGTGGTTAGTAATCTCAACTTCTTTACAATTGCTTTATAAATTAAACTTACTTGTGAGCCACTATCAACAAAGTATCAATCTTTTGATGTTTGGAAATAATTCTAATATGAAAAAGCTCATGTCTTTTCCTCTCATTTTCTTCATTATCAGTAGATTGTGTTGAATTACTAGTAGATGTTTCAAAACTTTTACCTTGTATACCTGTGGCTGTGATTGTTGTCTCATCCCCTGAGTCTGACCCCAAATCTTTCTGAATAACTGTAGCAATCTTCTTCTTTTTTCCATCGTACTTCTTGGGTTTCAGCTTCATATGCAGAGTCCAACAGTGTTCATCATCATGCCCATCCTTCTTGCAGTGAGTGCATGAAGATTTGGTTCTTTGTACAATATTTGTCTTCCTCTCTTTCCATTTTTGTTTTCTCTTTTCCTTATACTTTCTTGTAGTGGGTTTTACTGATCCCCCAATTTCTGGGTTCACATTCTTGCCTCTAGCCTCTAGATGTGTAGCCTAAACAGATACATCATCTATGATAGTGGCATTAAACATGAGAATGGTGTGCATTAAATAGCTGTGTAGACCACCTATATACTTCAGCAAAGTTTCAAGTGAGTCTAAAGATATTCCAAGAATCAGAGCTTTTTTCCTAAATTCTTGGGTGTAGTCTTGTACACTTTTTCCCTTTAATTGTCGAAGAGTCTGCCAACTCATCATAGCTTGCTGCATATAAGCTAGTGGATAGAACTATTTTTTAATTGCAGAAACAAATTCACTCTAGACAGAAATAATTTTACCATGCTTCTTCATGTCAACTTGTGTACTGCCTTCCCACCATATCAAGGCAGTGCCTCCAAGGCATAGACTTGCCAACTGAATCTTACTCTTGTTTGAATCAATGCTCTTCACCCTTCAGTATACATCAATCTGTCTAATCTAATTATCAAACTTCTCTGCATTCAACTCTCCATCATATATCAGCAAATCAAATTTAACATCTAATTTAATCAAAGAAGTTTTTTTTTTTTTTTTTTTAGGGATATTAGGAGGCGTGGGAAGCTTTTCTTCTTTCCCTTTGCCTTTAGAGTGGTCATGGAGGAGAGATTCTTCTACTCCTTTATCTTGTTTGGAGTTGATGAATCTTCATCTCTACCTTTCTTAAATTCTCTATACATTTCCTCTACCATGGCTCTCATGGTCATGAAACTATCCATGAACTGGGAGTCTAATTCCAAGGGACTTTCTTCTAACATTTTCCTCTTAGGGTAGACTCTTCCAATTTCTGGGTTAGCTTCAACCAATGCTCCTTCTCCTAATTTAAGCTTCGATCTAGTTATCATTCAACAAAAATCCAACACAAGCTTGTCTAACCTTAGTAACCTAGAGCTTTGATACCAGTTGATCTGATATTGATCTAAGACAAACAATTAAGGTATTACAGACTCATGTGCCTGGATGTGCCTATGTTATTTTATGCAAAAGATCAATAATATTGCTAAATACACAGGCACTAAAGCAGTTAGAGAAAACATAACAGGCAAACCTGTAAACACAACAAGTTTAATACGAAGTTCACAAACACTCCTGGGCTACGTCTCCCAGTCTAGCCTTCAATGGTGGCCTCTCTATTATGTTTTCAAAAAACAAATTTTGTGAGCTCAATTTGAGTCTCAAGCAACAGATACAAATCAGTAGAATTGTACTTGGATCCCCCAAGTATTTGGAGTACACAGACTGTCCATACTAAAACACGATCTCTATTGGTCATAGTAGTATGACCCCAATTTGAGACTCATACATGACAGGCATATAGAGAGGAGTTCACTTGAACCTCTCAAGCCTTCTCTGGAGTACATAGACTCTCTGACTCCCTCTGGCTTGATGCTGCCTTTTGCTTCTGTAGATCAGCTTGGCTCCTTCTCTCTTTGCTCTTAGCTTTCTAAGTCTAACTAACTCTCTTCTCTCTCTATCAGTTCATGGCTTTAAAGCCAATCTGCTTTCTGACTATTCATTTCTACTTCCTGGCATTCTAGTTCCCCTGCCCCTGTGCATTTTAATTGCTCTGTTCTGCGTAATCATCATTTTATAATGGCTCACAGGGAGGTGGCCACCTATTTCATAACGAACTAAGTGTCAGTTCGCTTGGACGTTTTCAAAACGACCGTTTATTCCTTTAACTCCAAGAATGCCCGTGAACACAACCTTCTGCCAACGCATTGTCCAAATTGGCCTTCAAGTATTATAGAACGTTGCTTGTTAACCTTGTCAAATCCAGTCATCCATTGGAATGCATCTCCATCGTTGATTTGGAGCCTCCAGATCCTATGGTCATCCTTCATATTGGGCTGGTAAGTAACAGGACATTTACCCATCCGATGTGAGTGGTTTTCTCTCTCTTATGCTAGACGGGTAGCACCCATTGTGTGGCATCGAGCGAGACTCGGTTGAAACCGCTTACCACTCGAAGCCCTTCCAATATTCTGCCAGTTTTTGTGGGACGTTGCATCTGACAAAATCAGCGTGATATCCGCTACATTTTATAACTTTTCAGGTCTGGGCACTCAGGCTTTTCCTTCTTTGAGGGGTTTGCTTGGTGACAAATCGCTTCAAAAACCACCCTCATTTCTCGAAAAGGCCTCCCGTTTTTCTAATTCACAATAGCACGTGTTACCATGGGCTGACGGTCTACACGCTTGACTATGTGTCCTCGTTGGTCTGCATTGATCACAAATTGAAACTGTTACAAAGATATCTCTGATAAGCTTGATCTTTATAAGAATTTGAAACTTTGGCATAATTTTGAGAGTTCATGAAAACTTAGAGAGTGTTGTAGGATCCAATTTGGATCACTTATGTAGATCTGTATGCTGCTGAATCAAAGAAATAGGCTAGTTCTCCTCATCATTACTGTCATAATCTAACCATAAAATATCCTTGAGTTCCCAAATAGATCAAGCGGGTGGGTATAAGGTGACCTTTTTCCTAGAGTCTCCATGTCAAATGTACATATCACTGAAGCGACATCCAATATAAGCATTGACTGTGGCAAGCCATGGTCATCCCAAACTTAATGGATGCCCTCCCACTAGATTCTTTGGCTGAAGCACAATGAAATCTGCTAGGTATTCCCATGAATCTATAGAGACAACCATGTCCTCCAATACTCCATCAGGCTTTATTTTAGATCTGTTTGCAAATCCACACATGGTGGGTGTAGGATGAATATGGACCAACCCAAGTTGTTCCATTTTTTTACCGGTCATAACATTGACGGCCAGCCCTAGGTCTATTAATACTTTAGAGACAAGGATATCACCTGTTAGGTTTGTATACCAATAGGAGTCATATTTTTTGAATGGCTGAGATTAAACCTGTAATATGTACATACCTTTGCTTTCTGCAAATGTTTTCCATATTCAAAAAATTAAAAAATGTGAAGAGGGTATGTCCTAAAAGAATAATCAAAGGACAAAAAGAACAAAAAGGTAAAAAAAAAAATGAAAAATATGAACCCCAAGAAAAGAAAAAGACCATGAAAGTGAGCAAGCCAAAATGCCACTACTATTTACAGTTGTGTATAATAAATGATTGTGTGTAGCTTGTAATCTTTGCCACAATCCATGAGAGTCAAAATGTTTAAACTTGGCTATTTCATGTTTCAAATTGCATGTCTATAGATAGAGAATAAAATTTGACAAAACTGTTTAATCTTGGCAAATAATTAGATAGGTAGAGTAAATAAAAGGATCCTAATTATTTAATCTGAGCCCTTGGATGTAATAAGGTTAGATTTAGTTAGTATAATATTGCAAAGAAAAAGAAAAATGTTTGATAAGCGTTTGCTACCTCAAATGCACCCTAAATAAAGAGAAGTAGAAATGGTAGGATGAGTAGATGGGTAAGTAGTAGAAAGGTTGCAAAATTTTGATGGCTGATTAGAAAAAAACATGTGTATCATCTTTATCATCATAAAAGCTCCAAACATGAATGGGCACTCAAGCATGCAGATGGTTATCAAAGTTAATTAATTAATTTCCCTCATTCATTTCACCTTTTACTTAACTAATTTCCCACAATAAAGATCAAAGTACTTAAAAACCCTAAGTCAAAGAGGCTTAGAGCATTTATCTTACTTTTGGAGGGACTAGACCCTAGGCTCAATGACTTATAGGCAATAAGTACTAAATCCCCTCATAAGAATTCATTCCCCACCTTCAGTTCATTCATTTTCCCTAAATAATATTCTTTCCGAAGGTTAAATTACTTATACCTAGGAAAAGGTGTTTTTTGCCCTACATAACTCATTTTCACATTAAAAACACGCAAAAAACACTATATCGTAAGTTTTATGGAAAATCATTAAAAATATGAAATATCATATACTTAGGTATGGTGCCCCTTTCCACTTATTTGGATAAATTACTAATTTATTTATTAAATCCCTAATAAAACCCATTTCCCATATATATATATATATATATTATTATATATATATATATATATATATATATATATATATATATATATATATATATTATATTAACTACCACAATATTAATTAATCCCACCCTCGTTTAATTATATAATCTAAGTTTTTCTACCCCAGACCCGCTAACTAATCGATCCTTGATTAAGTTAGTTAAAAAACCTAATTAAATCCTACTCGATACCTTAACCCCCACCTTAATCTTGCATTAAACCAAAAATGCCGCACTTAAATGCTTGTCGGGCCCCCCATTACCTTCCTTGCAACTCCATCGCTCGACCATCACACGATCTCTACACTCCCCATCTGATGGCCTATGTTGATTTCGAAAGGGCCCAAACTCCGAACATTACCCGCCCAAAAAGGGTTGTTTTCCACTGGGCCCTCGAGGAGACGTGGTGCTCAATGAATGGAATTGGGTGGCCTCCTCCCAATACTGCCAAGCACCCAAAAGCTGTGCGATGCAAATGACTTACCAGAAGCTCGCTACGCGACAAATGACCATTCTTCACCCGTACCCACCAAATTGACTTTCGTGCATAAACCCAAAAAATCCCCAAATTATTGATTTTACATTTTTTAACTGCTAATTGTCATGCACGCACCTGTGAACGTCAAATCTATCAACCCACATAAAATTGCACAAGGAAGATGCCACAAAGCTCCAATATTGCCTTCTAGCCAGCTCGAAGCCCTCTCAACTGTTCACAGTTGCTAGTCACCTAGTTCAGACCCAATTTTCTTCCAATTCTAGGTATTTAAACCATGATTCACTAAAAACCCTGTCAATTTCAAAGCGAATTGCTAAGTGTTCTTAATTGAAACTAAAGAGAAACTCTGATAACTTAAACCCACCCAGAATTGAACCACCATTGCCCTAAAAGACTTAAAATTTACCTCCCCCATTCTCAAATCCACAAGAACTAAGAATGGTTGCGCCAATTGCCATGGATGTCAGACCAATTTCCACTCCTCACCTGGACTTGGACCACCTTCACTTTGCTGATAAAGATTTCCAAATCAAGGACACCTTTGTCCATGAATCCCCTTAGAAATTATATTTCTGATAGAGAGACCAATACCTAAACCATGCTGATAAAATAGGTCTTTGGGAGTCTAATTTTCCCAAGAATAAATTCCCTAAGGTGCACATCTTTCCAGAAATTGTCCATTATTGCCATGAAAACTATATCCCCAGTCAAAGAGCAGTGATGTCCCCTAACCAAACCATACTTTTCACCGTCACTAATCAGTCAATAAATGAAATGCTAGAACTACAACCAGGGTAAAACCTAACCCCAATTTCTATTGGAGACCTATTGGACTGATTCTCGAAGATAACCACTCCAAAGCTTGCTAAAATGTTCCAAAATTTTATTGTAGAAGTTAAACATATTCCGAAAGATCCTCCCCCATATGTATATACCATATTTTCCAAATTTAGCCAGGACATTATAGCAATGATATCTAGTATCCTAGTTTATACCACCAGTGAGTATATAGATGAAATCATCTTAGCCTTCATGTCCATTTTCACTCCAAGACAACCTCCTGCTATCATGTATGATTATGCCAACTTCGTAGTTGATAGGATGCATGACCAATTTCTTAGGATGAGTAATGAGAGAGTATTCAAGTATTCCTTAGCTTTGTACCACCTTTTCCTATATTACCAAGCTGACAAATTCCCCTTTATTCTCAAAAAGCTCCATACAAAAGGTCACCCTAGGTCAGTGATTTTCTAGACTCTGATCTATAAGTATGACTCCCCATATCCATACATAGAATTCATAGATATTTTTGTACATCCCATTGTAACAATGCTAATAGGCAGCCCTCCTCCAAGAATCAGTTCAGATATCAGGAGAATCCTGCAGCTTTCAAAACAACACAAAGTGAGAGATTGGAACTTGTACCAAAATCACACTAAAATTAGGATTTATGGCTGTGAGATGGCCCCATATAAACTACCCAGATACCTCCCAATGAGGTTATTTTCTCTAGAGTACTACAGGCATATAATCAATTCATATGAGGTACATTTTGTCAAATCCAAAAAGAAGGCCCAGCTCAAAATCAAAGATCAATTAGGCCCCTTTGTGTGTAATAGCCGAGAAGTTGGAAAGGAAGCAAAGAAAATCCTTCAGAGACTAAATCTAAAACAGAGCCTGATATGGAGATATGATCCCTTAGACTTTATCTTCAATAGAAGATAGAAAAACAAGATGGCTCCTTATATTCATCATAGGATCCCTAAAATAGAAAAATATGCCAACCAATTGAGCGGGTGGAAAACAATTTACAAGATATGGATAGTACTAAAATTGTTATGGAGAACACACTGATTGATCTATAGAAACAACTTGATGAACGTTCTTTCTGACAGGTGCTAGGTGAATCACAAGCACAAGGACAATCACTGGCACAAAGTGAAGCACATGTAGAAGAAGAATCCCAGGTACAAGAAGAGTCAGAACAACCAACCCTATCAGAGGATCTAACTCAAACAGGTATACCAGATCCCATCATGAGTACTCCCCCAGTCTTGCAAACGCCTCTAAATGGGGAGAAAAACCTCAAAAGAAATAGGGAAGAGGCCACTACTTCAGGAAAAGCGACATCACAGTCCTATGTAGAGACTAGTATGGTTAAAAGACAAAGGATGAATCATGTCTCTGAACAGGAATTGACAGAAGAAATAGTTGGGGCCACCACCATAGAAAGAGAAGGAAGTAGGCATGCCACTCCCTCTAGGCACACTAGAACCTTCCACATCACACACTAAGATGTTGGAAAGGTAGAGGAGTGTTGAAGTTTCCTCATTCAATATGATAGCTGACCGAGACTAGGATATTAGAGAAAGATACAAGGACATAAAAGCCATAAATGAGAGGCTAAAAGTCCAAACTTATACACAGTACTTAAAGATGGCCCCTACCAAACAAACAAGGCTTATGTCATCCTTTGATGTTAAGGGAGGCAAAATGTAGATGGCATTTATGAAGCCCACTACTCAACAACCAAGAATAGCAGCAAACATCAAAAAGATAGACTTCAAAGTACTGGCAAAGGGCATTCATCCTATTAACCAGATTGAGCTACACAAGTATACAAGGGAGATGATTTACTCCACCTTGATAGGGAAAGCCATCACAACCCACCAATTTCAAAACTCCTTGAATAACATATCAGCTCAATTCCAATTGGAGAAGGCCTCTTCACAGGCCAAAGACACCAGAATGAAGTCCTTAGAGGACTTAATCATTGAGTTGGGAAACGATCCCAAATATGTAAAGGCCACTAAAAAAATTAATAAAGAAGAAGAATGAGGACATAGCTTCTTCGAAGAGGCAACTCAAGATTCCACAATTACATCACCCACAAACAACAAAAGTCGCAAAGACACAAAAAGGACAAGAAGAGCTCATGGACTTGGTCCTAAAGCTAAATGACCAATTGAAAGCGATAGAGAAGGAGCTGGACATTTTGATTCAGTGGAAACAAATTTACTTGGCAACAACTTCTACAACTTCCATTCCCACAGTGAAAGCAATAGTTCCTTCTACGTTGGCACCATCATTGGCACCTACAGCTCCACCTGCCATAGCACTACCAATCACAACTAAATCTACAACAGCAGGTACTTCAACAGAGAAAACATCAAAGCTAGTAAAAGCCATGGAGGAGATGTCCATCCAAGAAACAGAGCTCAAGAGGCTAAAGGAGAAAGTGGCAAGCTTAGAAACTGACTGTAAGCTCATCCAAAATCAATAAATAGAAGAAACACAGAAAGCCCTAAGGATGGGTGAGAAAATTAAGGTCCTAGAGAAATATTTGACATTGCAGAAGCCGCTAGGACAAACTAAAGAAACGCTTTGGGCCAATATCATTGACTCTGTCAATGATAGTTGGCCATCAATTCAAGTTATCTTTAAGCAAACAGAACTAGTAAAGGTAGCTACTCGAGCTATCCAAAATGTAAAGGAAGAGTTGGGTGATATGCCTGAGTATGCCAATCGACTCATCCACTTCCTAAGTAGCAAGAACATACATGAGCTAAATCAGCTTGGTATAGAGGATAGGATTAAAGCCATCCTGGAAGTCAAAAAGGTTCTTACAAAAAGAAACCTCATGGTCAACTTAGAAGAAAAATGCCATAACATGTAGGTGGCCATTGATAGGTTCATGGCTAAATTTCAAATTTTGGGGGACAAAGGCCTTCCTAGTCCTATGGTCATCCATGATAAACTCATGACCCAATTGGACTACAATGATAGACTAAGGAAATTGGCCAAGGAACAAGCAAGCACTTCAAGTATCAAAGCCTTGCCAACTGGAAAAGTATTGTACGATACTTTGCAGAAACTGTTTTTTCTAGAGCATGAGGTGAAACATTTTCTTGTCACCAAGACCAATTTTGCAAAATATATAGAGGCAACCGAAATATATAGAAGAATTTTAAAAGCAAAGCTACCTGAGGATGAATGTTGGGAAAAAATGGCAGATTTACTATAAGTTACCACAGTAAATCTGAAGGCAACTAGATGAAACAAGTAAAAGATAGATCAGCAGGGTCAAAGAGTAATAGAGTAAAAAATTATTAGTGAAATACCATAGTGAATATGATTCCAGCATACAAATATTAGCCAGCTTAAGGGGCTCAAACTCAACTGCAACAACCATCACTACCAGAATAAAAGGGACAGCATGATGCAGTTTTCCATCTGTCCCTACCTTCATCCTTGAAGATATTTTGATTCCCTAGATTAAATCTCAGATTGTTATGACATATTTTGTAAATATTTTTTGTATAAATAATTTATATTTCGAAGTATTTAGGGTGGATTTTAAGACATTTCTATAGACTTTCTCTCCCAATTCTAAGTTCTATTGTATCAATGACTGGATTGGCTTGCTAGATCCAGGAATAAAGCTCAGATATTTTACAGGATTCTTGTTTAAAGCAATATACAAATAAGTATTCTCTTTTGTTTCCTGTTATTTCTCTTATGTGTCTCCATAATCTTGTTTGTTTATCTAAAATCTAAACATATAATCTAAAATGATATTTCAGAAATTGCTTGAATGCACTCTGTCTTGATTGTCTACATTTTAAATGTTTTCTGCTAAACTATCTTAGTTAGGGAATTCTTAACTACTCCCTTGCTTCTGTAGTTCCCTGTCTAGTCTATAGCAAAGGATTCTTAATTTCCCTTTGTTCATGATCACATGATTCCTTTCATTCTGGTCCTGGTCTAAGGATTCTTCATTTCCCTTTCACCCTGGTTAGAACCATCTCATCCGTTAGACCTGAAGATTTTCATTTTGCTTTGCTAGCCTACCCTGTGAACATTCCCTTTAATTATCTGGTCTAGTTATGCTATCCTTTATTTGACTCCATAGCTCAATGGATTGAAGACCTAGCTCTATCCATCTGTTCCAAGAATTCCACAACCCAATCTTCAATCAAAAATCAAAATCCTCATGAACACTAAGAACTAGCCTAAAATCTAATAAAAACAAAGTTAAATCATAAAGAGAAAACCCTCTCTGGACTTAAGTTGGCTAGAACCTGAGTCTAAAATATTTTTTTATGATTACTTCAAATGATTCCTTCTTTTTAGAGTTTCTAGGGAAAACTTCTTAGTGATAACATAGTGGCGGCCATACTGGAGACTCAAATCCTCAGTCTTAATAAACCTTTGAGAAATTTCAAATCTTTATTTCAAGCCTCTTGAAAGGTTTATTAGAAGTTATTTACAAAAAAAATTCATAAAAATAAAGTAATTAGCAAAGTTCAAAACTCTGGCTTCAAGTAGAACCCACTATACTAGGGCCAACCTAGATCCAAATCCTGCCCCAATAGTGGATAATACCAACCTGATTTCGAGAAGATCCAGAAGAAAAGAGAGTTCAAAAAGTCCAATACCTTCAATATAATAGATTCATGCCCTCATGATTGGTTGTTTTTAGAAGGCCTCCCCTTTGATGAGTCATTTGACCTTTCCCTATTTAGAACCAGGTCTAAAAGTGCACTTGATGACATAGTCCTAGATCCAGAGTTTATTGCAAATCTTGAGGTCCAAAAGGAAAACCTGTCAATTGATCAGTATATTCTAAATTCCCCTCCATCATCCCTTACTACTACTAACATCCCCGAGCTCTCTAAACCAGTGTCAACTACCCTTAGTTCACCATTATTCCCTTCCACCTCTAAAGTTCATTCCTCACCTCCATTTACACCTTCACTTCCCCACCAACCTATCATTACTCATCAATCACCTATTACTCCTAGTTCTTCAAAAACTACTGTACAACCTCCTGGTACCCCAACCCCACTTCTTAGCCCAACCCAACTTAGAGACATCGCAAATAGATATGATCCTCTTACATGACCTGCCCCACTTGAACCCATGCCACAAGACTACAAGACAAAATTCTCTAATTTGATGGCCTAAGACCTTATACAGCGCAACGTCATGTAAAACAAATGACAGATTACTTTGAATTACATGAAATTGATATTGGAGATGTTCAGATGCAACTTTTTTCTCAGACTCTAGCTAGTGATGTAACGAGATGGTTTAGAGCTTTACCTAATAATAGCATAGATAGTTTAGAAATATTTTATGAGAAATTTTTAAATAGATGGGAAAATAAAAAGAACCCTCTGCAAATCCTTTCAAAATATGAAAACATCAGGAGAGGACCAAATGAAACAGTCCAGGATTATTGTACCATATTTAACAATATATACAATACAATACCAGTCAATCTTAGACCCCCTCTTGGCCTAGCTCTAATAAAGTTTCCTGATGGGTTTGATATTGATATGGCCTTCCAACTCAGAGAGAGAAAACCTCCAACTTTAGAACATGTGCAGAGTGTAGCAGTTAGTGTAGAAGCTAACCTACTAGCAAAAAGAGCTAGAGTTAGAAATGAAAGGAGAGGATCTGCCAAAGATGAAGCCTCACCATCTAACCTTAAAATAGATGTTCTCATGAAGGGTATGGTAAAACTGATGGATAGAGTAGAGAACATTGAGAGGAAGGCTCACTGGGATAATCAACAGGGACCTCCAGTGAGAAATCTAAATTTTAAAAAGAATCAAAATCAAAACACTGGGAAGAATGGACCTGATCAGAATATTAGGCCTCCTTTTCAAGAAAACTATGCTGAAACATGCCATTCAGAAGACCTTGAACAAGAAACAAAAATTAACTTGATGGGATTAGATGATGAGGAAACTATATTTTTGACCCAAGATGAGAAGGAACTACATATGTTGGAGAAATTACAAACCCAATCCAAAGAATCATTTGATTATAAGAAAGGGTATGATTCTACAAATTTTGAAGTACATAAACAATACAATCTAAGGAGTAAAAAGAATTTTGATACTCCTAACTAGGCCAAGAAAACAATGCCAAATCAACCTAAGAAAATCAAAACAACTCCAATTACTAAGACTCTCCAAATCCTCCCTAGACCAAAACAGAACCCTTCTGTTCCCACCATTGCAGATATAATCAATGACCAACCCCCTGATGATCAACCATCCACTTCAATCCCCTCCAAGGAGACAGTGGAGAAATCTCCAAACACCATATTAGAAAATCCATAGAAAAAGCCTTCAAATGCAGAAAAATAAGAGAAACCTATCCCAATCTTGCTATAAAAATTCCAAACACTTAAACAAAAAAAGCCCCTTTGCCTTTCAATTTAGGAGCAAAGGTAGCTAAACTCAAAATTTCAGTCCCCTTAACAGAGCTGATTAAAAATGAAACTTACAAGTCTCAAATAAACAATACCTTATACTTTGTTGAGAATGAAGACTTCTTTAACTTGTTTGATGACTAGCCTAAGCTTATATTCGGTCCCGATGTTAATGTAAAACTGTTAGAAGGAGGGATACCACCCTTTTATATTAGCCTTGGCATTCATGATAAAATCTTACACAATGCAACGTTAGATTCATGAGCTTCAAACAATTTCATGCCTAAATCAGTTATGGAAAACTTAATTTTGGATATTACTAGACATTACAAAGGCTTGTTTTCATTTGATTCAAGTCAAGTAAAGTGTCTAGGGTTAATCAAAGTCCTGTGTGTTTCCTTAGAACAATACCCCGCTAAGACTATTCTGATGGATATAGTAGTAGTTGACATCCAACCTAAATATGGCATGCTCTTGTCTAGATCATGGAGGGCTAAACTTCAAGGATCTTTGCAACTTGGCATATCCTATGCCATAATCTCAGTCTTTGGACAAACTAAAAGGTTGTACAAAGAGACCCTAATGAAACATGTGGTGATTAGTTGGGATAGACCTCAAAACTTCCCTATCTACCCCATGCACTCTGACATTGATTCTTTTATTTTGTATAATGTCGAAGAAACACAACAAACCACTTCAAACAACATTATTTCAGAACCAAAAGAAATTGTAGTTACAACTAAAGAAGAAACTATCCAAACTCATGAGATTTCCAATAAAAAGGATGATCAAAACACCTCAAACAAGGAAAATTTTCTTCCCCCTGACAATGAAAATTATGGACATGAGATATTATGGAACCTTGAATTTTATGGATCAGTGAACAAGTTAGGAGCAGGGGCAGGAGTGTGGATTTATAATATGGAGAATGATAACTTAGAGGGCCATGCTTACAGACTGAATTTCAAATTCACTAACAACATGGCTGAGTATGAAGCACCTCTTTTAGGTCTTAAATTAGTTAGAAAGTTAGGAGCCATAAGATTTTCTATTATGGGAGACTCTGAATTAGTGATAAATCATATTAAAGTTGTATATATGACCAAATACCCTAGATTAAGTTGTTACATAGGAACCATTATAGAAGTACTAAATACTTTCCTAGAAACCAAAGTTATTGTAATTCCTAGGAAGCATAATATGTAGGCTCATAGTTCAGCAATGTTTGCCAGCACTTGTAAGTTATCATTCCAAACGAACCATCAGTACACTGCTGAGGTTAGGCATAGACATGCTATCCCAAATAACTTGAAAAAATGGCAAGTATTTGCTAATGACCAACAAATAAACAATTTTTTAACCTATAGGAGGAATGTGTAAATAGTAATATAGATACTGACAAAACATTAGATCCTAATTTTAAAGATAAAATAGAAATTAACAAAATAGAAGATGAAGAGATAGATAGATTCCATCCCACTAAATTTACAAAATCAAATGTACACAACCTAAAGCAAGTTTAAATTGAAGAGATAATTAACGAAGATTCTGAAATCATTAATCTCAAAGACAACTTTTTGCCCAGAGGATTAACCCCTTTAGAAGACTTGTTTGATTCAAATGATGTCCCTAGAAAACCAAAGATGGAACCCTTAAAATATGATATAGAGGAGTATGATATAGGCACTAAAGAAGACAAAAAATTGATCAAACTTTCAAAGTCCTTACCTCCTACTGAAAAAGTGAAATACATTGAACTATTAAAGGAATTCCAAGATGTCTTTGCTTGGAGTTACGAGAACCTCAAGTCCTATGACACTAGCATAATACAACACACCATCCCCATAAAAGAAAACTAGAAACCTTTCAGACAGAGGCTTAGGAGCATCAATCCCATTCTATTGCCTTCTATTGAAAAGGAAAATAGGAGGATGTATGAAGCCAAGATAATAGCACCAATTAGATTTTTTGATTGGGTTTCAAATTTGGTTTCAACAAGGAAAAAAACTGGTGAGATCAGACTGTGTGTTGATCTCAGGAATCTCAATAAAGTTTGACTCAAAGATAATTACCCTCTCTCTAAAATGGATCATTTATTACAAAGGGTAGTAGGGTCAATCAGAATCTCATTATTGGATGGGTTTTCTGGTTATAATCAGATTTTAGTCCACCCAAATGACCAAGCTAAAACTACATTCACTACTTCTTGGGGCACATTCATGTATGTGAAGATGCCTTTTGGATTAAGAAAGGCAGGGGCCACCTTTCAAAGAGCTATGGACATAGCTTTTGCTAAGTAAATTCATGACTTCCTAGTAATATATTTAGATGGTATCACTGTATTCTCAACATCTAATAAACAACAGTTAGATCCTCTTAGGCAGGTCTCCATCAAATGTAGGAAGTATGGAATTTCTTTGAATCCTAAAAAATCTTTATTTGGGTTAGAAGAGGGAAAATTGTTAGGCCATATAATCTCTAAATATGGTATCCAAATAGATCCTGCAAGAATTGAAGCCATCTTATAGATACAACACCTTAGGAGCATCAGGGAATTACAAGCCTTTTCAGGGAAAATAAACTTTCTTAGAAGATTTATTTCTAACTTAGCATAATTAATTAGGGAATTAAACAATATGTTGAAAAATGATTCTACTATAAAATGGACTGTTGTGGCTAAGAAATCATTTGAAGAGATTAAGCCTTAACAAAGACACTAGTTTTGATCATTCCAAAGTTTGATAGAGATTTCATTATATTTTCCTTTGCCTCAGAACACACAATTGCTACAGTCCTACTACAGAAAAACGATGAGGGTTATGAACAACCTATTGCCTTTTTTAACAAAGCCCTGAGAGATGCCCCTTTAAAATAAAATTTAATGGAAAAGCAAGCTTTTGCTTTGGTCAAAGTTATCAAAGATTTTAGAGTTTACATTTTATATTCTCATATAATAGCCATGTCCCCAATTCAGTGGTCAAGGACATCCTATCTCAAGATGGTCCAGATGGAAAGAGAGGGAAATGGATTGCTACTATATTAGAATATGAATATGACTTAGAAATCAAGCCAACAAAGATAATAAAAGGCCAAGGGTTAGCCAAGCTCATGGCTAAATCGAACTGTCAGGCATTAGATATAAATTTTATTGCAGAATTGGATAATAGAGAGGAGATGACGACTCCACCAATCAGCCGGGCCTTTATTGAAATACCATGGTATGCTGACATCATATATGTTTTACAAAATCTACAAGCTCCTCTTGAATTATCCAAGACGAAAAGAAGATTTTTAAAAATGAAATCCTTAAAATTTTGCATAATTAACAATGCTTTGTTTTGGAGAATCACGAAGGCATCCTTATTAATTGCTTATTGAAAGAAGCATCTGATAAGGTTTTACAAGAGTTTCATGCAGGTGACTATGGAGGACATCTTTACTGGAAAACCACTGCTAATAAGATTCTTAGAGCCGGTTTCTATTGGCCCACTTTGTTTTTTGATGTAAAGGAATTTGTAACTTCATGTCATAAATGCCAAATTTTTGAAGGAAAGAAAAAACTTTTACCCCTACCCTTAAAACCAATATCTTCTGAAGCACCTTTTCAACAATGGGGTCTTGACTTCATTGGTTAAATCCACCCACCTTCCTTTGCCCAACAAAAATGGATCCTCACTGCTACAAATTATTTTACCTAATGGATAGAAGCCATACCATCAAGGCAAGCCAATGACACTATTATCATAACTTTCCTTGAATCCAACATCCTATCTAGATTTGGGTGCCCAACCAAGATCATCTCTGATAATGTAGCAGCTTTCAAATCTACCAGAATGATTTATTTTTGTAATAAGTACCATATAACGTTTGGCCATTCTATAGCTTATTACCCCCAAGGAAATGGACTAGCAGAGTCCTCAAACAAAAGTTTGGTAAATATCATAAAAAAATTGTTAGAAGACAGCAAGAAAACATGGAACAAGAAGCTAGTGAATGCATTATGGGCAGACAAGATAACCACAAAGAAATCCATTGGTACTAGTCCTTGTCAATTAGTTTATGGAATGGAATTTGTTTTCCCATCTTCCTTTATAACACTAGTGATGAAGTTACTCCAAGAGTTGGAAGTTGAACTTAATGACATCCAAAGAAGAATGAACCAAACAATTCACTTACAACAGACCAGGGAAGAAGTGTACATTAGATCTGAAGTTGTACAGGAAGAATTTTGATAAAAGGACTAAGGCAAAAGATTTCTACCTAGGGGGAAAAGTTTTGAAATGGGATTCAAGAAGAGATGACAAAGGTAAACATGGGAAATTTGATTTCCTATGGAAAGGCCCATATATCATCTATGCTTTCAGAGGTAATAATGCTTTCTTCATCAGAGAAATGGATGGCATAGAAACAGAAGGACCAGTAAATGGTCGAATACTCAAACATTATATTAAGCATAGTTACTGATTTCACTAATCATCTGTATATACTTTACTTACAAAGTTTAGAGTGGAATGGACGGTAATGTTTGAAGTTGAAGCCTGGAGAGAAGGCCCTAAGCTTCAAAATCTTTTACTATCATAAATAGCAATAATGTAGAAATATGAAAAGAAAAAGTTGTAGGATAACATCACGACAATTTTAAAGGCCATTGGTCTCCAAAGTTCTTGAAATTTCACCAGGAAATGCCATCCGCAAGTGGAGCCACTATTAGGTTCCTATACCAATAGGAGTCATAATTTTTGAATCGCTGAGATTAAGCTTGTAATATGTACATACCTTTACTTTCTGCAAATGTTTTCCATATTCAAAAAATTAAAAAATGTGAAGACAGTATGTCCTACAAGAATAATCAAAGGACAAAAAAAACAAAATGGTAAAAAAATTGAAAAATATGAACCCCAAGAAAAGAAAAATACCATGAAAGTGAGAAAGCCAAAATGCCACTACTATTCAATGTTGTGTATAATAAATGATTGTGTGAAACCTGTAATATTGGTCACAATCCGTGATAGTCAAAATGTTTAAACTTGGCTATTTCACGTTTTAAATTTCATGTCTATAGATAGAGAATAAAATCTGACCAAACTGTTTAATCTTGGTAGATAATTAGATAGGGAGAGTAAATAAAAGGATCTCAACTGTCTAATTTGAGCCCTAGGATGTAATAAGGATAGATTTAGTTAGTATACTGTTGTAAAGAAAAATAAAAATGTTTGATAAGGGTTTTCTAGCTCAAATTCACCCTGATAAAGAGAAGTAAAAATGGTAGGATGACTAGATGGGTAAGTAGTAGAAAGGTTGCAGAATTTTGATGATTGATTAGAAAAACGCATGTGTATCATCTTTTTCATCATAAAAGTTTCAAATGTGAATGGGAACTCAAGCATGCAGATGGATATCAAAATCAATTAATTAATTTCCCTCATTCATTTCACCTTTTAGTTAACTAATTTCCAACAATAAGATCAAAGTACTTAAAAACCTTAAGTCAAAGAGGCTTAGAGCATTTCTCTGACTTTTGGAGGTACCGGACCCTCGACTCAATGAATTCTAGGAAATAAGTATTAATTCTCCTCATAAGCATCCATTTCCATTCTCGAGTTCGTTCATCCTCCCTAAATAATATTCTTTCCTAAGGTTAAATTACTTATACCTAGGAAAATGTCTTTTTTCCCCTACATAACTCATTTTCACATCAAAAACACACAAAAAAAACTATATACTAAGTTTTATGGAAAAGAATTAAAATCACGAAATATCATATAGTTAGGTATCGTGCCCCTTTCCAATTATTTGACTAAATTACTAATTTATTTATTAAATCCCTAAGAAAAAACCGTTTCCCACATATATATTAACTTCCACAATCTTAATTAATCCTACTCTAGTTTAATTATATAAACTAAGGTATTCTACCTCGGAACCACCAACTAATCGATCCTCGATTAAGTTAGTTAAAAAAACCAATTAAATCCCACCTAATACCTTAACCCCGACCTTAATCTCACATTAAACCAAAATTGCCACCCTTAAATGCCCACCAGGCCCCCCCATTACCTTCCGTGCAACCCCATCGCCCAACCACCACACCATCTCTCCCCTCCCCATAAAATGGCCCGTGTTGATTTCAGAAAGGCTCGAAATCTTAACATTACCTGCCCAAAAAGGGTTGTCTTCCACTGGGCCCCTAAGGCGATGTGGCACTCAATGAATGGAATTGGGCAGTCTGCCCCCAATACCGCCAACTGCCTAAAAGATGTGCGAAGCAAACCACTTACCACCGGCCAGCTACATGCCAAAAAAACTATTGTTCACACTGCTATGCGACAAACGACCATTGTTCACCCGTACCTGCCAAATTGAATTTCGCACATGAAGCCAAAAAAGACCCAAATTATTGCTTTTATCGTTTTTCAACTGCTAACTTCCATGCACGCACCTATTGACGTCAAAGCTGTCAACCCATGTACAATTGCACCCTGAAGATGCAACAAAGCTCCCAGATTGCCTTCTAGCCTGCTTGAAGCCCTCTCAACCATTTACAGTTGCCAGACACTTAGTTCAAGCCTAGTTTTCTTCAAATTCTAGGTATTTAAACCATAATTCAGTGAAACCCCTGCCAATTTTAGAGACAATTGTTGAGTGTTATTAATTGAAATTAAAGAGAAACTCTGATAACTTAAACCCACCCAAAATTGAACCACCATTTCCCTAAAAGACTGAAAATTTACCTCCCCCTTTCTTAAATCCACAAGAACTTAGAATGGCTTCCCCAATTGCCATGGATGTTAGACCAATTTAAACTCCTCACCTACACCTAGACCACCTACCCCTTGCTGATAAAGATTTCCAAGCCAAGGATACCTCTATCTATGAATCTCCTCTGAAATTATACTACTAATACATAGACCAATACCTAAACCATGCTGATAAAATAGGTCGTTGGGAGTCTAATTTACCGAAGTATCAATTCCCTGAGGTGCACATCTTTCCATAAATTGTCCATTATTGTCATGCAAACTACATCCCTAGTCAAATAGAAGTGATGTCCCCTAACCAAACTGTTGCGGAGGTAAATCCCCTCTGCGGACAGAGGTGGATCCCACTAGCCCCACAGGGGTCTAGCAACAATCAATCACGCTACATGCAAGTTTCTAGCTATATAATTTAGAAGTCGATCAAGGAGACCAACCTAGGATCCAACGCTTGTTTGTTGTGGAGGGAAGTGTCGCTCCTGTCCTCTATCTCCGGCTGGTCGCTATCCGCACATAGATACCTGCACAAGTGAAGAATAACCCACAACAAGCATAAAATCCAAAAACATACAGCTATGTACCATTCAAGCAAGATACAATTCACATATCACCGATGCAACACATGAATGAAACCATAATGACAATCGCTTTGCATTAAATAGAAATGAGAGAAGAAATTACAACCACTTAAGGCTTGACACTGTAAAACTCCTCTAGCTGGGTGGGCAGTCAGTCTGACACGTCTTGCAAGGTCACTTTCTCTCTCAACAATCCGACAGCATAACCTTACTTTCAACTTTTAGCCCAAAAAGTATCTCTCTCACACTAGCTTGTTTTCTCTTTTGCTTTAGCCTCCAAAAACTAGCCCGTTCATTATGGGGAGACAGGCTTTTATAGATAAAGGGAGAGGAGATATGCATTGTATGTGGACACATTCTGAGTTTTGGTAATGTCTTATAATAGCCATTGCCTTGGATAGAAAAGCCGAAACCCAGATGCTTTTATGGGCTTTTTCCTTCAAGGAACTGAGTGAGTCACAAAGGAAAAAGCATTCTAGCATGCGCTGGCCAAAAATCATGCCCAAATTGTGTGGCGCGGGGCGTGCTCTGGGACAGAG
>APFE030830135.1:186206-247173 GCA_000404065.3 Pinus taeda | reverse complement strand
GCTTATACACCTTAGTGATCAGAAGATCACCAAGGACTTTCCGTACTGCAGTCAATCTTCCCGAATGCTGTGTTCAGTGCATTACGGTCCGTAGGGCAGCAGACTCGGCTTCCTATGGATCAAAGGTTGTAATCCTATAGGGGTCTCCCAAAATATACGCGACGGTACGTGGGAGCACAGTCCGTACTGGTACCTATCGTTTCACCGTGGAGGAAATCACCCAACCACTCGACGATAAACCACCAGGCTTAACGACGCCGGAACACGTCTCTAGCCTAGACTTCTAAAGTATAAGCGTTAGGTTCCAATGCGTTGTTAGGTTCATTGAAAAATTTTTACATTGATCTTTTAATTAAGTTTCGGTTTGCTGGCCTTAACGAATGTGATCTCTTGAAAAAGAAACTAAATGCAACTACATGAAAAACTGAATTCGTTTTGCTTGTATGAAAACTAGCTATAGGAGAGCGAAGAGGTTCATGTAAACAAAACGATGTTCAAATAATTCTAATGCAGCTAATCGATAAGAAAGGAAAAACTCTTTTTTTTTTTTTTGAAACAAAAAGAATTACCACAACATGACTAAACGATAAAACAAAAATAAACTTTTTCTTTTCTCTTTTCTTTTTAAACAATAAAAAAAAGACGATGTACGTAAAGCTTTCAAGAGACGTTCATTGCCGGAAAATTACTTTTAAGGAAACTAATAGCCAGTTTTTCGAAACAAAAACAACCACCTAACAAGGCAAAAGAAAAACGGGAGTTTCATGCAACCATGTAAGCTGACCAACAGATCCACAGGGGGCATACACAGGGCAAAAAACCAGATCCAAGCAACAGAGGTTGACCAACAGGCTTCTAAACAGATCTGACCAGTGTGGCGCGACTGTGGGCCTGCAACTCGCGCTAAACCGAGCATAGCGCAAGTTGTCCGAAAACAGATCGCGCCCAGTAGCGCGACTGTGCAGAGGAAAAATGCGCTGGCAGAGGACTGACAGGCAAAAAATACAGAGGCGCGACTGTGAGCCTGGAACCCGCGCTAACAAGAGTATAGCGCGAGATGTATGAAAGAAGATCGCGCCCAGTAGCGCAACTGTCAAGAGGAAAAGTGCGCTGGCAGGGAACTGACAGGCAAAAAATACAGAGGTGCGACTGAGAGCCTGAAACCCGCGCTAACCAGAACATAGCACAAGATGTATGAAAACAGATCGCACCCAGTAGCGTGACTGTCCAGACGACAAGCGCGCTGGCGCGAGCTTGCTTAGAAAAAAAAAGAAAAAGAACTAAACAGGGCCAGTGAATAAAAAAGAAGGCAAGGACTGTAGGCAAAGAAAATGTTCAGATCAGACAATGATAGTAAAAAGACATGCAAAGCAAGACTTATATCATCCAATTTGTAAATCAACCCGGAGATAGACTGAAGGGGCGTTGATCTACTTCACTTCCGCATGGCGGAAGTGTTTCGAAGGCTGCCTGGCCGCTCTTCAGGCTCCGTCCTTGATTTACAAAATCAGACAATATAGCTTAAACAATCAACAGACCAAATCCCCAGTGGAGTCGCCAGTTTGTTGCGGAGGTAAATCCCCTCTGCGGACAGAGGTGGATCCCACTAGCCCCAAAAGGGGTCTAGCAACAATCAATCACGCTGCATGCAAGTTTCTAGCTATATAATTTAAAAGTCGATCTAGGAGACCAACCTGGGATCCAACGCTTGTTTGTTGTGGGGGGAAGTGTCGCTCCTATCGTCTATCTCCGGCCGGTCGCTATCCGCTCATAGATACCTGCACAAGTGAAGAATAAACCACAACAAGCATAAAATCCAAAAACATACAGCTATGTACCAGTCAAGCAAGATACAATTCACATATCACCGATGTAACACATGAATGAAACCATAATGACAGACGCTTTGCATTAAAAGAAATGAGAGAAGAGATTACAACTACTTAAGGCTTGACACTGTAAAACTCCTCTAGCTGGGTGGGCAGTCAGTCCGACACGTCTTGCAAAATCACTTTCTCTCTCAGCAATCCGACAGCATAACCTTACTTCCAACTTTTAGCTAAAAAAGTATCTCTCTCACACTAGCTTGTTTGCTCTTTTGCTTTAGCTTCCAAAAACTAACTAGCCTGTTCATTATGGGGAGACAGGCTTTTATAGATAAAGGGAGAGGAGATATACATTGTATGTGGACACATTCTGAGTTTTGGTAATGTCTTATAATAGCCATTGCCTTGGATAGAAAAGCCGAAACCCGGATGCTTTTGTGGGCTTTTTCCTTCAGGGAACTGAGTGAGTCGCAAGGGAAAAAAGCATTCTAGCATGCGCTGGCCAAAAATCATGCCTAATTTGTGTGGCGCGGGCCGTGCTCTGGGACAGAGCGCTCATGGGTGCACCCTCTTTGTAATGATTGAGCCATTGGTGCGGGGTAATACACTGTGGCCCGCGCTAATGGGAAAAAGGCATTTTCCAAGGCTAATCTTCAGAAGGTGTCTTCAGGGTTATTGAACTTCATACTCAGGAGGCCTCAATGCAAGTGTTTTCAAGTTATGTCATTGGTCACAGGTCCGTAAATGTGTCCTCCAATGTTTGACAGTGGGGGTGCGACAAGGACGGTGACCGACGGTGACAAATTACTGCGTAACACAAACCATACTTCTCATCATCATTGTTGAGTCAATCAATGAAATGTTGCAACTACAACTAGGGAAAAACCTAACCCCAATTTATATTGGAGACCTATTGGACTGGTTCTCCAAGCTAACAACTACAAATCTTGCTAAAATGTTTGAAACTTTTATTGTAGAAGTGAAACATATTCCAAAAGATCCTTCGCCATATGTATATACCATATTTTCCAAATTTGGCCAAGACATCGTAGCAATGATATCTAGTATCCTAAGCTATACCACTAGTGATTATATAGATGAAATCATCACAGCCGTCATGTCCATTTTCACTCCAAGACAACCTCCTGATATCATGTATGATTATGCCAAGTTCATAGTTGATAGGATGCATGACCAATTTCTTAGGATGAGTAATGAGAGAGTATTCAAGTAGTCCTTAGTTTTTTACCACCCATTTCCATATTATCAAGCTGACAAGTTCCCCTTTACTCTCCAAAATCTTGATACAAAAGGTCACCCTAGGTCAGTGATTTTCTAGACTCCTTTGATCCATAAGTATGACTCCCCATATCAACACATAGAATTCATAGATTTTTTTTACATCCCATTGTAACAATGTTAATAGGCAACCCTCCTCCAAGAATCAGTTCACATATCAAGAGAATCATGCTGCTTTCAAAACAACACAAAGTGGGAGATTGGTACCTGTATCAAAATCACACTGAAATTAGGATTTATGGCTTTGAGTTAGTCCCATATAGACTACCCAGATGCCTCCCAATGATGTTATTTGATCTAGAGTCCTACATGCAGATAATTAATTTAGATGAGGTACATTTTGTCAAAGCCAAAAATAAGGCGCAACTCAGAATCAAAGATCAACTAGGCCCCTTTGTGTGTAATAGCTGAGAAGTTGGAAAGGAAGTAGAGAAAATCCTTAAGAGACTAAATCTAAAATACAGCTTCATATGGAGATATGATACCTTAGACTTCGTCTGCAACAGAAGATAGAAAAACAAGATGGATCCTTATATTCATCACATAATCTCTGAAATAGAAAAATATGCCAACCAATTGGAGTGGGTGGAAAACACTTTAGAAAATAGGGATAGTACTGAAGTTGTTGTGGAAAACACATTGATTGATCTAGATAAATTGCTTGATGAAGGTTCTTTCCTATAGGTACAAGGTGAATCATAGGCACAAGGAGAATCAGAGGCACAAAGTGAATCACATGTAGAAGAAGAATCCCAGGTACAAGAAGAGTTAGAAAAATTAGACCTATGAGAGGAGCTAACTCAAACAATTATACTAGAGCCCATCATGAGTACTCCCCCAGTCTTGCAAAATCCTCTACATGAGGAGAAAAACCTCAAAAGAATTAGGGAAGAGGCCACTACTTTAGGCAAAGCAACATCACAGGCCTAAGCAATGACTAGTCTGGTTAAAAGACAAAGGATAAATCTTGTCTCTGAATAGGAATTCAGAGAAGAAATAGTTGGGGCCGCCAGCACAGAAATAGAAGGAAGCAGTCATGCCACTCCCTCCGGAGGCACACTAGAGCCTTCCACATCTCACACTAAGATGTTGGAAAGGCAGTAGAGGGTTGAAGTGGCCTCCTTCAAGATGCCAACTGACCGAGACTAGGAGATCAAAGAAAGATACAAGGACATAAAAGCCAGAAATGAGAGGCTAAAATCACAAACTTATGCAAAGTACTTAAAGATGGCCCCTACCAATCAAACAAGGCTTATGTGAGCCTTTGATGTTAAGGAAGGCAAAATGTAGATGACATTTATGAAGCCCACTATTCAGCAACCAGGAACAACAACAGACTTAAAAAAGATAGACTTCGAAGTACTAGCAAAGAACATTCATCTTATTGACCAGATTGAGCTGCACAAGTAGACAGGGGAGATGATTTACTCCACCTTGACAAGGAAATCCATCATATTTAATCAATTGCAAAACTCCCTGAATAAAATATTAGCTCAGTTCCAATTGTAGAAGGCCTCTTCACAGGCCAAAGACACCAGAATCAAGTCCTTAGAGGACTTAATCATTGAGTTGGGACATGATCCCAAAGATTTAAAGGCCACTAAAAAATTAATAAAGAAGAACAATGATGACATAGCTACTTTGAAAAAGTAACTCAAGATTCCACAATTAAATTTCCCACAAATATCAGAAGTCCTGGAGACACAAAAAGGACAACAAGAGCTCATGGACTTGTTCCTAAAGCTAAATGACCAATTGAAAGAGATAGAGAAGGAGTTGGGCATTTTGATTCAGTCAAAATAAAGTGACTTGGAGATAACTTCCACAACTACAATTCCCACAGTGACAACAGTAGTTCCTTCTACATTGGCACGATCATTATCACCAACAGCTCCACCTCCCACAACACTGCTAATCACAACTAAATCTACAACAGTAGGTACTTCAACATAAAAAACAACAAAGCTAGTAAAAGCCATGGAGGAGATGTCCATCTAGGCAATAAAGCTCAAAAGGCTAAAGGAGAAAGTGTCAAGCTTAGAAACTGACTGTAAGCTCACCCAAATTCAACAAAGAGAAGAAACACAAAAAGCCCTAAGGATGGGTGAGAAAATTAAGGTCCTAGAGAAAGATTTGATATTGCAGAAGCCACTAGGACAGACTAAAGAAATGCTCTCCAAGGGCCAATATCATTGACTTTGTCAATGATATTTGACCATCGATTCAAGTTATATTTGAGCAAACAGAACCAGTAAAGGCAGCTACTGGAGCTATCCAAAAAGTAAAGGAAGAGTTGGGTGATATGCCTGGGGATGCCAATCAACTCATCCACTTCCTGAACAACAAGAACAGACATGAGCTGAATGAGCTTGGTATAGACGATAGGGCTGAAGCCATCCTGGAAGTAAAAAAGGTTCTTACCAAAAGAAACCTCATGGTTAACTTAGAAGAAAAATGCCATAACATGTAGGTGGCCATTGATAGGTTCATGGCTAAATTTCAAATTTTGAGGGACAAGGGCCTTCCCAGCCCTATGGTCATCCATGATCAACTCATGACCCAATTGGACTACACTGAAAGACTAAGGAAGCTAGCCAAGGAACAAGGAAGCACTTCAGGTGTCAAAGCCTTGCCAACTGGAAAAATATTGTATAATCATTTGGAGAATATGTTCTTTCTAGAGCGTGAGGTGAAACATTTGTTTGTCAGCAAGCCCAATTTTGCAAAATATATAAAGGCAGTCGAAATATACAAAAGAATGTTAAAAGCAAAGTTACCTAAGGATGAATGGTGGGAAAAAATGATAGATTTACTATAATTTACCACAGTAAATCTGAAGGCAGCTAGATGAAATAGGTAAAATACAGATCAGCAGGGTCAAAGAGTATCAGTGAAAGATCAAAGTGAAGATGATTCTAGCATACAAATATCATCCAGCTTAAAGGGCTCAAACTCAATTGCAATAGCCAACACTATCACAATAAAAGGGACAACATGATGCAATTCTCCATCTATCCCGACCTTCATGCTTGAAGATATTTTGATTCCCTAGATTAAATCTTAGATTGTTATGAGATATTTTGTAAATATTTTTTGTATAAATACTTAATATTTTGAAGAATTTAGGGTGGATTCCAAATCATTTCTATAGACTTTCTCTCGCAATTAAGTTCTATTGTAGCAATAACTGGGTTGGCTTGCTGGATCAAGGAATAAAGCTCAGATATTTTACAGGATTCTTGTGTAAGGTGATATACATATAGGTATTCTCTTTTGTTTACTGTTATTTCTCTTATGTGTCTCCTTAATCTTTTTTTTTTATCTAAAATCTAAATGTATAACATGGAATGATATTTCAGAAATTGCTTAAATGCACTATGTCTTGATTGTTTACATTTTAAATGTTTTCTGCTAAACTATCTTAGTTAGGGAATTCTTAACTGCTCCCTTGCTTCCGTAGTTTCTCCCCCTAGTCTATAGAAAAGGATTCTTAATTTCCCTTTGTTCATGATCACCTTATTTCTTTCATTCTGATCCCAGTCTAAGGATTCTTCATTGTCCTTTCACCCTGGATAGAACCATCTCATCCATTAGACCTGAAGATTTGCATTTTTCTTTGCTAGCCTGCGCTGTGAACATTACCTTTAATGATATGGTCCAGTTATGATATCCATTAATTGACTCCATAGCCCAATGGCTTGAATGCCTAGTTCTATCCATATGTTCTAAGAATTCCACCACCCAACCTTCAATAAAAAATCAAAATCCTCATGAACACTAAGAACTAGCCTAAAATATAGTATAAACAAAGATAAATCATAAAGAGAGAGCCCTCTCTAGACTTAAGTTGGCTAGAACCTGAGTCTAAAATATTGGTTTGTGGTTACTTCAAATGATTCCTTCTTTTTATAACTTCTACAGAAAACTTCTAAGTGATAACATCACCTATCTGGACAGAAACAGCTGAGTTTCTAAGATTTGTATATTTCTCCATTGATATGCATCATGTCATCAACTCAACTTCTCTACCAACAAACTGAATGGTCTGAGGTTCTACTCTCTTCCTCCTTGGCTTTTTAAAACATAATTTCTAAATGATCTTTGTACATATGGGCCTTTCTTGTATCGCCTGAAGTAAAGGGACCTTTATACAAATATTCCTTAATTCAAAAGCCAGAGTAGACTCGAGGTCACTCTTCTCCATGGCCAACATCTCTTGATAGGGGGGCTGGTTTGAAGAAGATGGTGAATCTGAAGGTACGAGAATGGGCTAAAGGGTTACATTTTTTTTCGAATGATCACGAGTTACCTCCTCATTTTTGTCCTCAATAATCACTGTGGAGTATTTATGTTTTGCTTGTTTAACTACCCTTCCCGATCTCAATTGAAGCTTATTCATCTCAACCGGTAGGGTTCGATAGGTAGGGAGTGGGTACGGTCCAACCAAATGAATTAGTTGTACCTCCTTATTATTAGGATTCCGTATTGGTTGAGAAGGTAGTTGAGGTGGTCTAAATGGTGGTGGCAAAGGCAATGGTGGCAATGATTGACTTTACGAGGTAGAGAGGGAAAATATGGTTGTGACATATGGTGTGGCGCATAGGAAGGAGGATATGATGGCATCTGAGCAGGATAGGAATGATATGAATGGTCTGGCCCTCTCCATCGTTGTTGCCAAGGTTGAGAGTACTCTCCACGATGAAAATGATTCTCGTGCTACCAATGTTGAGAGTGATTATTATTACTAGAAAAAGAATATGGAGGTGTATTGTAAACATAAAAATGTGGTTCAGGAGCCATACCTGGACTTACCTGTGGTCAGTTTCTTTGTGCTCCTATGGCATGTAATGGCTCAGGTTCAGAATTCTCTCCTTCAAGTACAAATTTTAATCTAGGTATGGAGGGGCACTCCTCGATGAAATGGTTCTTTGCACAAATCACACATTTATTAGCACCTTTCATATAGTAGGACACTCTCCTAAAAGATTCTTTTTCCTACTCTTTGGACAAAAAATAGACAATGACTCTTGTTCTTTTTCAAGTTTTTGCTAAAATTTCAAAGAGTCCATTTTTTTGCTAACAATATTCATTATTTCTATTTTCATGTTTCCATTTTATTCTCCAAGCCAATGATCATAGCATATGTAGATCCTAGTTTGTTATTTTTGCTTCGACCTCCTCTAGTGGATCTAGATTGATTTCTGGAGAACTTCCTACATAAATCACAAATTTGTTCAAACATTTTCTGATCAATGTCTCCTTGTCCTAACAAATTCGAATTATGTATAGAATCCTCAGTAAGTCCTCATAGGAACAATGTTTGAATAGTAATTAAATCAAATTTATGTTTGGACCTTTGGAGTATATACAAAAATATCTCTAAGTAATCCTCCAAAGTCTCATCATCACCTTGTACAATGGTGAAGAACTCATCTTACATTTCACTAGTTTTACAATATTCCTAATATTTATTCAAAAATACTCTCTTCATTTGGTCCCAAGAAGTTACAGTGTTTCCTCCTAGTCCCATGAACCAGCGCAAGGCTAAATCCTTGAGAGTTGTAGGAAACAACTTTTATTTCTGGGCATCATAAGAATAATGATAACTCTGACACAATATATCAAACTCAAAAAGAAATGAATCTGGGTATTCGTGCACCTTACCATGAAAGTGTGGAAGAGATGAAGGTGAAATATTCTTCATTTGTACATTCACTTCTGAGTTCACTATTGGAAATCCAAAAGTGGACTGCCCTTGATTTACCTAGTTCTCACTAGTCCCCTCTGCATGGTCTTCATGATCAGCCATTGTTGTGCCTCCAATCAGACCACTTCTAGAAGATGAAGGTTGAATAATGCTGAATTGAACTTTTCGATCACCATTAGCCTCCTTCTTCCCCTTTCTCGGGTTGTGTCAAACCTGAATCACTTCTTGGGTCTTCTTGTACTTCCTACATGTAAAAGAGAGTTCAATATGAGAAGAGTTTTAAGATTTATCATTATTTCATTGGCTGTTATTGGGCTTGAGGCCCCTACCTTTATTAGGCATCCATTTTAAAAATCAAATCCAAAAACAAAATTCAAATTCTTATAAAGAAAAAGAATCTATTAATTGTTGCAATAAATAAAAATCAGCACTTCTAAACTCCTCAAAACAATAGAAGCATACCGCAAAAAAAATAATAGCAAACTTACCCCTATTGCAAAAAATGGAAAGTTCTTACCAATTTCAAATCGCCTCCCCAACAATCGTGCCAAAATATTGGGGTGTAGGAATTGCTGTTAGGCAGAGTCCTTCAATACTTAATTGTCAACCCGGGGGTTTTGTAAACTTAGAGATGAAGCATAGGAAATGCCAGAAATGATGTGAAATTTTCCAAACTCTATTCCTACTTCCTTAATTGTAATCTTGCGGAATCAAAAGAAAATATCACTCGACAATTTACGCCAAAGATATTCTAGTGCTAGAATGTGAAGGAAAACACTCTTGCAGGAAAAGAAATGAAAGGAACTCTCAAACTTCTTGCAAACAATCATGACTAATGAAAATGTAAATCTATGTTTATCTTCAATATATTTGTGTGTCAGGTTAATAATTGGATCCTTGAAGATATCGGACTTCTTATTCATGTAGTTCTGTAATGTATGCTTGCACTAGTACCAAAACAAATTTTAGGTGTTGGAAGTATATTTTACAACCGTAGTAAATATTTATGTCTTCATGCAGGAGCTCTAAGCCTCAGGACTAAAGCACTATGTTCCTGTATCATGATAACAATTCCTGTACCAGAACAGAGGTTCCTGCACCAAGTTTTCCAATTCTTCTTATAAGAAAATAAAGAATGTGTTAACTTAAAGAAAGAGCTTCCAAAGGTGAACAGAACGTCAAGATAAATTCTTCAAACAAAAATATGCTTCAACTAATCTTAATATATAAAATAATAATTAATTTCCAAATTGAAAGTGCACCCTTCGTTAATCAAGGAACTCCATCATGCAATCTAAAGAAATCATCTAATTGTGACAGCAGGATTCAATCCTGAAAGAGTTATTCATGTGAATTGATCTGCGTTCATAACCTTCTTAACTCAGAAAGATTCTCTTTGAAATAATTACACATAGAGTCTGATCCTTCCCCAAACAATATGAAGTACATGTATATATTAGTGTGTCACAATGACATTCAATATCAAATTACCAAAGCATATTTAGTTCGAAATATGAAGAACACTTTGGAATGAAAATCACGCACTGCAGAAACACATTAAAGCTCATCAATCATATAAGAAAAAAAGACTATTATTGTAATCAACCAAAGGAATCAATCTGCGAAACTGTAAATGCACTAGTGCATGAATGTGTTCCTGCATGATCCAGACAAAACGATATTAAACTTTGAAGAAAAGAAATCATAAAATTAAACTCAATCGAGCATGTACACACGGATCCATCACATAGTGATGAAATCAGATCTAAAATTTGTAGAAGAATAAAAGCATCTATTTAATTCACACTTTGCATTAAACAAAATTAACACACATTAATCAAAAAAGAAGAATACGAGGGAGAACAAGATGGGTTGGCTAGGCCCTAGCAAACCAACTCATGTCCCTTTTTAAGGAACATAAAGATTTAGCTCTTAATCAACACATCAACACAAAATTACAACGTAATATTGAGAAATCATGGCGCAATCCCTTTCTATTAATAATTAGCAAATGTACATCATGAGTTCAAATCCATCCCAGAATGAGGGAGATACCAGCAAAATCATAGAAGAACATAATTATAATATCCTTGCTATAGCTATCACTCGCTACCATTTTCTATCTGAATCCTATATTTTATACGTATGTTTAGGCCTGCAATTGTAACCAAATTATATCAAGTGTTCCAATCTAAGCCTTTTAGCCATAACAAAATAACAATAATTGTTCATCCTAAGCCTTTCGGCTATAACAAAACACTAATCTAAGTATTCAGATGACAACCCAATATCCACCATATCGCTGACTTTTATCCACTTTGAGCCCAAATCGAGTTGATCATTCTGGAACAAGGTGTCCATGTTAGGTGGTGAGTTGTCATGGCAGTTAAGGATTCGCCAATGGTGTAGGAATCCTACCTACACTTGACCATGCTAACAGAGTGATCAATACATTACTTATGAAATACATTAGGAAAAGAAATATTAGTTACAAAGAGTACTAAAGGTAAAAAAGTCTATGAAAATGATTAATTAAGCACATTCGTAATCCTTAAACATGAAATATAAAGCTAGTGCAGGGAAAGGCATGATTCTTGAACTAGTGCTGGAATAGGGAGGTTTGCAAGGTTAAAACAGAGGTCTAAGGTTATGGTTTTGAAGGCAAAAGGGGATAAAAATCAAGAAATTTAGCCTACCAGTAACTATTATTCCCTTATTTTTGAGGTTGCAACACTAACACATTTACCCTTTGAAACCAACCACGATAGGGTATTTGACAACATTCATATGACTGGGAACTTGGGTTTCCTATGCTGCATTATGCACAATACCTAATCCAACACACATGAAAAATCGCACACAAGGAATAATCCTGAAGGTTTTGGAACAAGACACAAAAGGGCATGACTGCACTCTAATAGGTGTACTATGTTTTTATTCTAAACACGTGATTCAAGCACTCAGTCATCTCCAAGATTCATAAACACTACCCATGCGCTCTCTGGAACACATAGAAACTTCCCCCGGAGGTTTGGAAAAATTACAACACAATGAAAACACTGCATGACTAACGCACACAACAGTTAAAGCTACATGGCATAATCTCAATCGGTTCAATGGATTATGGGGTCTCACAAATGTACACCAACAATAGTTGGCTTCTACAATGCATATGTGGCTCTACCATGTACCAACAACAATAAAACACATTGCTATTCATACCAGGAACATATCCCACACATTAGCGACAACTAAGACCATTATTTTAAGTTACAACCTCACACACACAGGGTTATCGATGCACAACCATATGCCAATAGTGGCTATACTCATCCACTAACTCGCAATCACACATTCTAAATACTCCAACAACCACTACAAAAGCCATATGAAGCTACATATTCACACACACACACACATGCACGCACACACACACACGCGCGCACACACACACACACACACACACACACATCACACACACGCACACACACACACACACACACACACACACACACACACACACACACACACACACACACACACATAGTGGTGAATCTTTTAGCTCTAGATTACATCTAAATCAATGCATATCAACTTGATATAAAAACACACATCCATGACATATCTCTCAACACATTTAGGTTCTTAACAAGTGCAGATAAACAAATTCAGTAATAATAAATATACAGAGGAAAATACACACACACAGAGGCACATAAACACAATTCTTCATTAATCAAATTCCACATATATTAAGCTAGCCAAATGTTCTTACAATGTGGACATGTGCATCCCAAGCCTCTCATCCTCTACCTCTCTTCCTAACATTGGTGCTTCTCCTATCTACTGTTTCTCTTCTACTTCTCATGCACACACACTCCTCTCAACCACCCATTCCTTTATAAGGAAAGCTAATACGAGTAACCAAGAGTCATAAGTGATGGTTCTTTTCCCCTTCTCACAAATATGGGAAACTAAAGCTACATTAATTACATTTAAATTCAGAAATATTTCCTCTAAATAAGAAAACCCATTTCCAAATGTAAATATATAGAAAAATTTAAATTTCACCCCACATCACCATGTGACCATCCTATCACATTGACAACCTCAGTCGAGTCTTCCTCGAACTGTTTTCTCCCTCTATGCATTTGCATCACTTAAGATCATTAAGTTCATACTACAACATTATTTGGATTTGAGTTTTGAATGTTTTAAGAATACTTGTTGGTAAAACTATTAATTTCATTCCATGAAGTGAATTCCAATGATTCTCTATCGGAAATATGGCATTTATAGTGAAAAATAATGAATATGATAATGAGGAATGATCGTTGATTTATGAATAGAAATTTTGTAAGTTTATCTCTTTGTTCGCTTGATCTTGTGAATATTATGGACTTGATTGGCTAATATCTATTTGGTTGGCTATTGGTTTCATCTTTGGTAGGAACTTATTCAACTAAGTCCTTTGTAGCTTAAACATTGCCGAAGTGGACTAGGTTTGTTTACTTAGAGATGCACAATTTTTACCATTTTTCTGCAACTATTTTAAGGCTAAGATTACTCGTGAACACTTAGAAATGTTTGTGATAAATACTTAGAAAATTTTAGGAATAAAATTAATAAGTTTTGATGTATTGCACAAAAAAAATATTTATGTGATACAACCCTCATTGTAAAGATAAAATAATATTGAAATACAGTGTGCATCCTATGGAAACTTTATTTCACGTTGTTATGCTCCTATACCAATAGGTGTCATATGTCATGATTGACTTGATGAGCTGTGTAATATGTTCATACCTTTTCTTGTTGCAAAGGTTTTCCATATTTTCAAAAAATAAAAATAAAAATTAAAAATATAAAGAGGGTATATCCTAAAAGAAAAATCAAAGGGTGAAAAGAATAAAATGGTCAAAAAATGAGAAGAAATGAACCCCAAACAAAAATAGACTAGGAAATTGTGCAAGTCTAAATGCCACTACTTTTTCATTTTTTGTAATAAACAATTGTGTGCAACTTGTCACTTATGCCACAATTTATGAATAGTCAAATAGTTTAAGCTTGACTAGTTCATATTTTCAATTTCATGTTGTAGAAGTAGAGAATAATATCTGACCAAATAGTTTAATCTTGGCAGATTAGTAGATAGGTAGAGTGAATGAAAGGAGCTCAAGAGTTTAATCTGAGCCGTTGGATGAAATAACGCTAGTCTTAGATAGATATCTACATGTAAATAAAAGAAAGTGTGATAAGGGTTTGCGAGTTTAAGTGCACCCTAATAAAGAAGAAAAAATGTTAGGTTAAAGTAGGTAGGGTAGGTAGATGATGTTGGAGAATTACTTGTGATGGATAATGTCTCTAAATGTGTTAATTTTCACTTTTATCACAAGAGCAAGATAAATATTACACTTGATATAGTTCAAGCAAGACAAGGTCAAATAATTAACTTCCCTTTACATTTATCCCTAAAGATTTCACTAATTCCCCCTAAAGTATTAGGGTCTTTGAAAATTAAAGGGGCTGAGAGAATTTCTCTGACTTTTGGAGGGACCAAACCCTCGGCCCAATAATCTAAAAGCCTAAGTACTTGAAATTATCATTCATTCACTTCCATAAGTCTTTTCTTAAGTAAAGTCCTATTTTACTTAGGAAAAATACACAATATTATATAAAATCCCCTTTTCACTTAAGCCTAAGTTAAATATTCATTCTAAATATTTTACTTAGTGCTTATTTACATTTTATGTCATATTAACTTCTAAACCTATATTATATAAATCCTGCCCTATTTACCCTTTCCTGTATTATTTAATTATATACTAAAAACACCAAATTATTATATACCCCGCACGAGTTAATTATAACCATAAACACAGTTAAAAAGAGATTAATGGATTAATCTGAGATTCATTAATAAACTAATCTTCCCGCTCCACAAAATGGGATTAATTAACCCATAAGGTTAATTAAGAACCTCCCCACCATTCACAATCACCCCGATATGATTTATTAACTTGTTAATTAAATCGGGCCCACTGCAGTTAAAGTTTTGTTGTACCTCACTTCCCATCCGCTGTTCGATCTTGTCCCCATCATCAAATGATCATCGCTAATATCACTCCTCCTTTGGTGACCGCGTTTTAACGCACGATCACCAGGCAATTTTCAAACCGTACCCCCGCCACACGTCAGACAATCCATGGAATTGCTAGCCTCAAGTCAAATACTATCTAATTCCAAAAGCGGTGTGATCCCGTACCACTTACCGCCCTCCATATATCACAAAACGTCATTTCCCCGCCTACGTCATTGGCTTGATAAATAAAAAATACCCTACCAACCTAGATTTTGTGGATAAAACCAATGAAATGTCATTTTCAATGTTTTATACGGAAACTGTGTTCCGATGCAAAGTGACGTCTGAGTCAACTGCTAAATCTTTCCAACTGCCACTTTATCAAGAAACTTGCAGCAACTTAGCCCGGGACCGATTATCCAACCTGCCAATGTACTGTTCACTTCTCCATTACAGTTATTTATCCAATTTCCACTGAAACCCTGTAAGTTTTGGTTTTATACTAAAAATTCCACAAGAAAGAGCTAAATTCAGTACAAGTCCAAACTTTGTTTCACTATATAGGTTCACAAACCTGTTGTTTGGCCTATTTTCTCATAGAAAACCCAAATTCCATTTTTGAATCCTAAGGAACCAAAAATGGAAAGCCCCGATGTTTTGAATATCACACCGATCAATGCCCCTCATAAGGACCAAGACTATCTCCCTCTTGCAGATAAATATTTCCAAATAAAGGACATAACCACTAACCAGAATGTCCTAAAAGCCTTTTGCCAAGCCAAAAACAACTACTTGAATGGCTCAGATATCTTGGGACTATGGGAATCCAACCTTCCTAGGTATTTTCCTCCCCCAGTCCATGTTTTCCTAGATATAATTCATCAATGTTGTGCTAATTACGATCCTAACCTAAGAGTTGTTATGTCTCCAAGTCAAATAGTCTTATTCCCCATAATAGCTGCATCCATCAATGAAATGTTGCAATTTTCCCGTGGTGAAGCCCTCACTCCACTTTCTATGGGATATTTACTTGAAAAAGCTATTGAAATACCACAATCAGAACTCATTCGCCTCTGTCATACCTTCATATTAGAAAAACATCAACCTAAAGGCCCACCCCCTTATGGACAAACATTCTTCACAGAGATGGGAAGACTTATAGTGGATATGATATATTTAGTTATGGGATTTAACACTAGTGAATGTGTTGATGAGGTCACCCTAGTGTTATTATCAATTTTTACTCCTGGACAGCCCCCTGCTGTTAAATATGACTATGCCTCCTATATTGCCAATAAAATTCATGACCAATTCTTGAGATTGGACAATGAAGGAGTCTTCAAATACACCACATTTATCTATCATCTTATGTTATATTATCAATGAGATAACTTTCCTTTCCTTGTAAAGAAACTTGACACCAAAGGAAATCCAAGGTCTGTTGTCTTTTGGAGTCCCATTTTCCATAAATCCCCTGAGTCCCCTTATACCTACAATGAGTTCATTGATCTATTTGTGCATCCTGCAATCACTTTGTTAACAGGAGTTGCCCCTCCTAGGATTAGTGGTGATATAAAGAAGATCCTCCAGCTCTTCAAACAATACAGAATAGGTGATTGGTACCTATACAAGAACTATATAGAAATCAGGATCTATGGGTGTGAGCTCTGCCCCTTTAAGCTACCAAAGTATGTTCCAATGAGACTGTTTGCATTGGAATACTTCAGATAGATGCTGCATGCAGATTTAGTCCATTTTTATAGTGCCAAAAAGAAAGCTTAGCTTAGAATCAAGAATCATCTAGGCCCTTATATTTGCAACGATAAAGAAGCATGGAGAGAAGGAGAAATTTTTTTAGAAGATCATCTTAAGTTACAATTTAGAGTTTTGGGTGGAGGCCATATGACCCTAATATCTTTATATGTGATAGAAGAGTGAAGAACAGGATGTCATCATACATAAATAATAGGATTCCAGAAGTTGAACAACTTGCAAATATGGATGAATGGAGTGAGGGGACCCTAGTAGAAGATGTTAGTGCACAAGTCAATATAGAAAATGCTATGAGAGATCTTGATAAAACCCTTGACCTGGATTCTTTTGAGCAGATACCATTTGAGCTATCTCAAGGGTCAGGAATTGGTACATCCATTTTTGGAACCTCTCAGTAGCCTTCATAAGAAAACAACATACCAGTTACAAGAACAAGGCAAGGAAGTAGAGACTACAGAACAACCTACAGTGTCAAAGCAACCTGAAACTTCCAAAGAACAAATCCAAATGCCAACTCTTCCAACTCAAACCAATGTAGAAGAAACTCTAGTTTTGCAAACTCCTCTAAATGAGGAAAGAAATAAAAAGAGGGATAGGGAAACTACTACCCCAACCAGTGGACCTTCAGGACAGCCTGGGACCAAAAGGAAAAGATTAAACCCCCTTTCAGAGGAGGAATTTATTGAAGAGACCACAAATAGTCAGAGAGAAGAAAGGGTAGTTAGCCAACAAACTTTCCCATTGGGAGGAACATCCACTAGTTCATAGACACAACAGCTAGAAAGACAACAAAGTGCAGAGGTATCATCTCTCAGGCCGCTAGGAAAAGAGTCCTCAGATATTAAGAAAACATTCGCAGAAATAAAGGCCGAGAATGATCCATTGAGGCTTCAAATTTACAATCAATGTTTGAAAATGGCCCACACAAATCAGCAAAGATTAATGTCAGCCTATGACATTAAAGAAGGCAAGATGATAATGAGCTACTTCAAGCCAAAGGTGAAACAACCTCAATCAGTAGTAGATTATCTTAGAAAAAACTTGGAGGTCTTGGCAAAGGATATTCATCCTATGGATCAAATTGAAATGCATAAACAAACAGGAGAAAAGGTATATTCAAGCTTGACTGGTAAGGCAATGATGGCCCATAGGCTACAAAATTCTTTGGATAATACAACTGGCCATCTAAACTTAGAGAAAGCCTCTTCTCAGGCTAAAGATAATAGAATAAAGTCATTAGAAGAAATCATCATTGGAGTGGGACATGATCCCAAAGATGTGAAGGGAATAGAAGCATTAATAAAAAATAAGGATGAAGATATTGATGCCTTTAGGAAGCAGCTAAAGCTGCCTCCTTCAAGGCATCCATAGACTGCTGAGGAAATAAAGAAAAAATATGAAGAAGAGATGATGGATCCACCCTTAAAACTCAATGAAAGATTGAATGAAATAGAGCAGGCAATAGAAAAAGCACTGAAGGACAAGCAGGGAGAGTCGACCTCTCAGCCTCGTAATGTAATAATAATAGTCTCAACAACAGTCCCCAACTACACTTGGGATAGTATTAGCACCAAACATCCCAACAGCCACAGTAGAGGTGGTCACAGGTATAGCAACAGTAGGAACAACATAGGGCAGCAACGCCAATTTAAGCACAAAGGAAGTAATAAAGTTAATGGAAGACATGAAACTACAAATTTTAGAGCTAAAACAGGTAAAAGAACAGTTCGCTAAGATGGAAAGAAACTATGATCTCTCAAAGATAAACGTTACGGAAAAAGCAAGGGAGATTAAAGCATTAGAAAATAAAGTGAAGACATTAGAAAAAGATCTCACTTTTGACAAGCCTCTAGCATAAATCAAGAAAATTGTTTGGGCTAACATCACTCAATCCGTAAATGATGTTTTGCCATCCATTCAAGTAACTTTTGAACAGATTGATCTAGTGAAGATAGCACAGGAAGAAATTCAAAAGACAAAAGCACAATTAGGACAAATGCCTGATGAAGCCAACAAGCTCATACATTTTTTGAATACCAAGAATAGTGAACAGCTGGAAGAACTTGGCATCACATATAGAGCGAAAACCATTTTGGAAATCAAAAGGGTACTAACCAAGAAAACTTTGATGCAGAATTTAGAGAGAAGATGTCATGATATGCATGTAGAGATTAATGCTTTCATGGAGAAGTTTTCCATTTTGCAAAATAAAGGGCTACCAAGTCCTTTAGTGATTAATGATAGATTAATGAAGCATAGAGATTATGTAGATAAATTGAATAAACATGCTAGCAACCAAGCTAGTTCATCAACAAGTGCAACAGGAATAAAAGCACTCCCCACAGGCTGAGTTCTCTATGACAGCTTAGAGAACTTATTCTATGTCGAGCATGAGCTGAAACACTTGTTCCCAATTCAACCCACATTCTTTAGATATACATAAACATATGAAACTCTTAGAAAGCTTCAAAAAACTAGAATACCACAACTAAAATGGTGGGAATAAATGCTTGAAATTTTATAATTAATCTGTGGTAAAAGGTAAATTCTGATTTGTACTCCAGTCAAAAGGATAAAAAAAAGGGATGAAAACAGATCAACAGGTAAAGATTATCAGACGCAGGTAAAGTGTATGAGTAGAAAGATCAAAATAGAGCAACGAACACAGAGTTACTAAAGAAGACTACAACAAGCCAAATCATAGGGCCTGCCTCCAGCACACTCAGCAAGAAGAGGAATATAACAACATTAGTTTACATTTTCTCCTATCTTCGGGACTAGTTGTCTCTATTTTCTTGTAACCTATTCATAGTCATCCTAGAATATATCTCACTCTGTTATGAGATATTTTTTGTAATTTTTTTTGTATAATTACTCCCTTAATTGCAGTATTGAGGGTGGACTCTTAGACATTGCTGTAATATTGATTATTTTGGAATAAATTGTTGTTGGACCAACTTTTGTATGGCTTGCTGGATAAAGAATTGATGCAAAGGACTTTCCACAGATTTCTCGAATCAAACACCAGATCAATAAGTCCTCTATACCTTATGTTTTAAAGTTTTCCTTGTTTCTTATATCATCTATGTTTCATATCTGAATGATAAACGAAAAAGAGTAATTTGGAATATGCTTGATTGCGCTCTGTTTTCAATCATTATTATTCTCTATGTTTTCTTCTGAATTAGGATAAATAGTGAAATCTTAATTGCTCCTATTCTCTAGTTTGTTCATTTTGATTATTTATTAATAATCATTCAAGTTCCCTTTTCCAAATTGGTTGAAGGATTCTTAACTTCCCTTCACCCATTTTGAAACCATTCCATTTATTCTAAGTCTTTATTTGTTCCCTGTTTGACCATCTTGCCCTGTGAAACCATCCTTTGTTAAGAAACCTAATCTAGTGAAGCCACTTTCTTTGACTACATTAGCCCAATGGCCTAAACTAGTCAATCTTACCCCTCTGCTACTAAATCTCACCACCAAAACTCAAACAAAACTCCTAAACTTCACAACTAGCCTAATATCTTTCAAAGCAAAGCTAAAACTTAAAGAGGGAGCTCTCTCTGGATATAGATTGGCTAGATTCTGTATCTAAAAGCTGGTTTGTGGTTACCTCAAACCCCTTTCCTCTTCCCAACAACTTAAAGGAAAATCTGAGTGCTAACACATGTGATATGATGTATATCGATAAAAACAAAATATTGAGAGAGTTAAGAATATAGGAGAAAATTTTGGCAAATTTCACATATCACATGGAAATATTTTCTTCTTGTCCAATGTATCCCCCAAAGTTATTTTCTTGATGTGACATGCCACCCAAAAGGAAAATGTGGTTGGTTGACACATTTTATGAGAAGGTAATATTGATATGCAACAAGGGACGAGGAAGAAGGAAAATAAGAAGGAATAACTAGATAATTTTAGAAAAAAATAGAGTTATAATGTATCATGGGAAAAGTAATTTCTCATTCTCTGATATATTACATTAACTTTTTTTTCATTGTGTGATACATCACGCAATAACAAAATATTTTGATGTAATCATGATCCAAGTGGATGTTGGTGGCCACCCACCTATCCCATTTGGACCCCTACAACTATCTCTTTTAGTCTTTTCAGTTTCCTAAATTGTAGCACAATTTACTATTTTTAGCAGTTTTTCGGGTCCTGAACTTCCAGAGTCGTTTTGAGGACCTAAACGACGTTTTTTGGGAAATCTGGGGGCAACATGGGTCCATGGAACAATTTTTCCCTTCCCAAAGTGGTAGTGCTTGGATATATCTTTCTAACGAGCTATTGTGCGTGTCAAACAAAGATCGTATGCCAAAACTACGACCCCGGGAAATTGATGTACCAATTTACCCAAATGGGGCCCACAATTTGGCGTTTCATCTTCTAGTGTTAGGTTTTGGGATCTGAAGGGTTTTCCATTTTTTCTCAATAATAAATAGGCCTTCAAGCCTCATTATAACACAGTTCAGAACAGTTCAGAGGCATGTAGCCACCACATCTCTTCTCAGAGATAAGCTACCATCGCCCTAGCTGGTTTATTTCCATTACTGTTTATAAGCATATTTCAATATTTTGCATTAATGAAATGAAGTATTATTTCCGCTGTATATTAATTTGTTGTGTTCCTGTTTAAATCCGGATCAGTGGTATCAGAGCGGTCTGCTTTTTCTCTTTTTTTTCTTTGCATGTCCCCAACGAGGTCGAGATATAAATAGTTAAGGCTTGAACTAGTCGAACCGTTGCAAGAACAACCTTGCAAATCTTGATGGCCTCTAATGGCAGATGAGAAGAAAGATGAGGGGGCAGGAGATCCTATCAAAATCTTGCTCGAAGAAGCCCTTGAGTGACAACGAAATGCGATGATGGACAACTTTGCCCAGATCCTTCAGCGGCTACCCAGAAGTGACGCATCGACTTCCAGCAACTACTCTAGAAACTCCACGCCCTTTAAGGTGCAAGTTAATTTTGAAATCCCCATATTCGAGTGTCAAATAGATGCAGATGCCGTAGATAAATGGTTAAATCTGCTAGAGGGTTGTTTTTCTGTTCATGAATTTTCGATTCAGGAAAAGATTGTTTTCTCTCTTCTCAAAGCAGCCCCCCACGTCAAGGACTGGTGGGAAACCGACTGTGAGCAGAAGGATGAAAGCACAGGCTCACTATTTTCAGCCGCACCTACTTGGAATGACTTCCCGGATGCCATCAAGGAGCAGTACTACCCTGTCAAAAGCTATGAGGACAAATATATCAAATGGACCACACTGCGGCAGGGACGAGACCAAGATGTGTTAGAGTTCACAAACATTTTTCATACCCTTCACACACAGTTGGGTATCAAAGATTTTGAGCTGCATCTGGTACTCAAATACCGCGACTGCCTACACCGATACATCCAGGAATAGATGGAGTTCTTGAACATCTCCTCACTCAACACAACATACTGATACACTATCAAAATCAAGCAAAAGTTCAAATAGAAGAAGCGAGATTTTGGATCTACAAATCCGAAGCCCAAAGGACAAAGCCAAGGCGGGGTGACCCAAGACAACCCGTCGAAGCCGCAAGAAAAGAACAACACCACAAAGTCGAAGAAGGACACAGGAAAGCTATGTGAGTTCCACAAGAGTCCCACTCATAACACAAGTGAGTGTCAAACCAAGCAGTCATTGGTGGCCGAGTTGAAGGCTTCCAAATGAGATGCATGTTCCGACCCTGAGCCAGAACCCGAAAAGGGGAATGGCAAAGGGATGCAGATCATTGATGCAGATCCCAGCGCCACTGTTGCCACTGCTAAGATCCAGAAGAATGAGCCCAAAAATCTAGAGGAAGGGGAGCATCTTTTCCACTCACAGATGTGGGTGAAGGGTTCACCACTACAATTCAATGTCGACAATGGTAGCCAAAATAACCTCATTTCAGCAGAGGTCATGAAGCGGTTGGACCTACCGATTACACCACACCCACAACTATACAATATCGGGTGGCTTCATGAAGGACAAGCTCTCAAAGTTTGCCAGCAGTGCCATCTTCCCTACAACATCAAGCCCTGCATAGATGAGGTATTGTGTGATGTTACAACTCTGGATGTTTGTGAGGTACTATTAGGCCAACCATACTTGTGGAGGCAATATGCTGTGTATGAGTCAAGGCCTCGCGCTATCATTATTTCTTTGGATAATTCATTATACAGGATACCGGAGGTAGCCCCACCTACCGCCACCTCTTTGATCACTGCTAAAAAAGGAAGCAAGCTCATCTCACAGACTAGGAAATTTATTTTCTGTTTGGTTTGCTCCTAAAGTAAGGGGAAGATTGTTGCGACATCCATGACCCCCACAAAGGGTTCCTCCACGCAGCAGCAGCAGCAAAGGGATACGGTCATGACAGAACACAGGAACAACTTCTCCTCACCCACAGGCGTACCACACAAGTTTCAGGTGGGCGACAATGTTTGGTTACATCTGCAGAGAGAACGCCTTACCAGAACCCATCAGAAACTCAGACCACTTCGACATGGTCCTTACATCAGTACCAAGGCTAGGCATAACAATGCTTTGAAGCATAACATTCCTCCATTCCTTCCCTTGCACCAAGTGTTCAATGTGGACCATCGTCGACCATGCTTCCCACCATTTCTGGACATATCAGAGATTGCAGAATAGCTCACCAAAGACCCAGCTCAACAAAAGCTTCCTCATCTCAAGGAGGAACTCAATGCAATGGGGACCATTGCTTCCTAAGGGGGTAGGAATGATCCAGGTGGATGTTGATGGCCACCCAACTATCCCATTTGAACGCCTACAACTATCTCTTTCAGTCTTTTCAGTTTCCTCAATCATAGCACAATTTACTATTTTTAGTAGCTTTTCAAGTCCTGAACTTCCGGTGCCGTTTTGAGGCCCTAAATGACATTTTTTGGGAACTCTAGGGGAAACATGGGTCCATGGACTGATGTTGCCCTTCCCAAAGTGGTAGTGTCTTGATAGATCTTTCTAACGAGCTATTGTGCACATCAAATGGAGATCCTATGCCAAAGTTACGACCTCAGGAAATTGATGTACCAATTTACCCAAATGGGGCCCACAATTTGGCATTTCATCTTCTAGGGTTAGGTTTTGGGATGTGAAAGGTTTTCCATTGTTTCTCAACAATAAATAGGCCTTCGAGCCTCATTGTAACATAGTTCAGAATAGTTCAGAGACATGTAGCCACCACATCTATTCTCAGAGATAAGCTACCATCGCCCTAGCTAGTTTATTTCCATTAATTTTTGTAAGCATATTTCAATATTTTGCATTAATGAAATGAAGTATTATTTCCGCTGCATATCTATGTTTATAGTTATCTCTGTAATTTGTTGCGTTCCTGTTTAAATCCGGATCAAATCAAGAGAAAGGATAGCATAACCAAGGAACATTTTAGGATGACGTAGTATGTCATATAAGATAAATTTTAGATGTGACACACTATAGGAAACATAAATTTTACAATGTGATTAGTAAGGAAGGAAGAGAGGAAAAATTCTAAAACAAATAAGAAATTTTTTAGGTAAATGAGCTTTTCATTGCATAGATGAAAAATGAGAAGTGTGATGTATCATAGTAAGATATTTTTTATTGTGATACACCAAATAAAAAGAAACGTTTTGTGGCATAATAAAGGAAGGAATAAAAATTCCCTTTATTGTACAAAAGAAAAAATGAAATATGCAGTACACCACATTGAGAAACTTTCCAGAGTGTGATGCACCACAAAAAATAAATATGATTCAAGGCATGATAATCTATTTGACAATGATAAATAATATTCTTATGACAAACCTTGTGTCACATAAGGCTCATAATATTCAAAAATTGAGTAAATAATGATAGGCCTGTATCTATGATGACATGGACCATACAATTGAATTTTACAAATGAACAAATAATTGCTGCCATGGAATGTATGGATGATGATACATCATTGAATATAATATGATGTGTCATCACATGGATGATGATATGCCCTTGTATAGTTAATGATGTGTCAGTGGCATGGCCATCCTACATGAAAAAATCCTCAAGTACTCTTTGTTGCTTAGCTTAAAATTTATCCTTCCACATACATTTAGAAAATTCGTATTTGATAATAATTTTCGATTCTTCTTGATGAAGTTTTAGAACTCATTTTGATAAGCTTTTCTAACTCATTTAGACCCTTTTTTATGATTCATTTCTATAGGTTTTTTCAAAATAATTTTAGTGAGTCTTTTCAAATTTTTATGGTGGTCTTAAGAATCTTACTTGTAGTGGTTTGGAGAAACTTGTCCTTTGGAATGATAAAGAATATTCCTCTACTGTAGGAATTTATAACTCAATAACTTGCAACTTTGAATTATAATTAAGAAAATATTATATTATCTACAAATCTCTCAATAAGAAGAATTAGCTTATAAAATTAGAATCCAAATCTTACGCCAAAATCAAGCAAGATTTTAAAGTAAAATACCATACACCTCCCCTAACTAATGATGTTTACAGGTTTGGTTATGTAATAAATTTCATATAATAAGGGCCACTTTCAAGATAATGAAGTTGTGGTTAGATACCCCTCTTAATGACACTCACTACTTGATTTTCAGAACTTCTATTGAAACCAAGACTCTATCAATTTGTTTAGCTATTTGAGAATCCTCTGTTTTTTTGTTAGTCCATGTGGGATAAGTTCAGATGGTTCAATTTCAATTAGGCCATGTTTCTCCAAAATTTTGATAAAGGACTTTTAAAGAATATCTCTCTAGGTTAGTAGTCTCTATATCTAAAAGGATCCTATAGTAACATTTAAATATCCTTCGAGAATCATAATCCATTATAGAAGCCATGGCTTTGAAAAATATGTTCCCAATGCTCATGCTAATATGTATAGGGCCCATAGGTATCCACGAATTTGGAAAATTTTTCTTGATCAAGAGAAACAAGGTACATAACCAATATTGGATCAAAAGCCCATGAATTAGAGAAGATAAGAGAATTTTTATTCCATCTTATAACTAACCCTCCTAAATGACCTAGATCATCCACATAGTTGAACTACCATCCTTTCAAAATCTTAGAATTTCCTAATGAGAGTGTGGTCTTGCTTGTGTTGAATGTATTGACATATTTGGCTAGATTTAATCTCAAATTTGGGATTTTTTTCTTCCTTATGGAGGCATTGATTGGATTTGCAATATTTCCAAGTTGCTCCAACTGGTGGCTCCAGGGTGGGTCCCTAGGATTGACCTCTATCTCCTAGTCTTGCACGAGACTAAATCTTGATATTATTGTTGCTTAATAGAAGGGTGTGTGCATTTCCTGTAGTAATGCTGTGATAGGAGGGGGACGCCCCCCCTGCTCTTGTCATAAGTGGCTTCAAATTTTGGAAGTAATGCTTCCATGTCATGTGAAGTTATCATTAGGAGTTACGAGGAGTAAATCTAGAAGTTGTTGTCTCCAATGTACGGCTTGTAGTCATGATATAGATGTGTTGAAGTCAGTAATTTATGTGCTAAATATTCATACCTATGGGAATAAATAAAGGTATCATGTGATTTGTTGTGTACAATCAATTTCTCTCAGATCTCTCTCTGTCTCTCTCTATTTTCTAATATGGTAGCAGAGCTTGTTTGACTTGATTCCCTTACGAGAAGGCTAGGAAAATGAAGGAGATCTAAAAGTTGATCCTTTGTAAATAGATTAGCATCATAGAGTGTCTGATTGGTTGTTTATGTGAGTAACTTCTTGTTCCTGTGTGTTGTTTGTTTTGTGGTGTTGAGGTATTGCTATCTGCTTATTCGACAACAAAGTTGTGGAGAACTTTTTTTATTTCTGATGTGGATTAAATTAGCCGAGTGGAAGACCCAACGTGATCTGACTACTTTGGAAAGATTTAAAACTTTGGAGTGAGAGGGTACTAAGACACAAAACAATGATGAATTTTGGATCTGAGATCCAAAAAATAACGTATTTTGCTCAAAATTTTGTAGAGCCATTGAAAGCAGCGGTTTGGGGAATAAAGAAATTCCATCAGATCTAAGGATTTCCTGTGCCAATCAACATCCAGAGTTAGAGGAATAATCTATTCTCATCAGCGCATGGATATTTTATGTCAGATGGAAGCTTTATCTATCTCCCTTGACATCCAAGAGGTCAAATGTTTCCACAACAGAGAAATGGGCTAGTTTTTCTCATGTGCTAATAGATAATAACTAGCACATAAATTGAGTGTAAGGAGCCACTCGCTGAATATGGAATTTTATTAATAATTAATGGCCCTACATCATCATGGTCATCAAATAATTTAACCCATGAGAAAACAGCTGCTGTGAGCCGCTGGCAATAGCAGACTCACTATTAATTTAGAAGTTCATTTTTATTTTGAAGTCTTCACATGAAAAAGGGTTTTTATTTGAAGAAAGTCTTCATCCTTTTTTAAAAAATTCAAGTCATTTAATGTATTAAATATATATAAAATGATTTTTTTGTTTTACGAAAGGATTTGGGTATTAATAAATTGATGCAAGGTTGATTTAAGAAAAGCCGAAGTGGGTGGATTTCAAGAAGTTGGCAGCTAAATAAATGATCCAAAAATGATCCAAGGTTGCAGAGGATTCGTTGGTTAGTTTAATATTCCTTGGTTGGTGGGAAGATTTTCTTTGAAGATGGCGGAGTTGTTATATTATTTCAAAAAATAATGTGAGAGATCATGTTGGTGATTGTGTCTTTATTGGTTATAAAAAGAGTTGGTGATTCTTAAACTGGAAGCTCCGGTGTCTGGAACATCAATTCTTCTGTGATAGTAATTTTGGTTATAAAAATGGTTGGTAGTTCTTAAACTAGAAGCTCGGGTGTCTGAAACAACAATTCTTGTGTGTTAGTAAGGTGAAGTTCTTCTATCAACTTTTGAACACATTCAGTATCTAGACTTCCATCCTAGAAATTGATTGATAGCCGAAAGAGAAATATCCAATAGATGGTGGTTGGTACATAGGATGGTTTATTACTTGACGACCCTTATCGCAGAAGCCTCGAGGAGCTTAGGTGTCAATATTGTTGATCTTGCAAAGTTCATCAACGATGGTCAAAGGCAGTTACGTTTCAAATGGAGGCCAAGCGAAAACTCGAAGATGTGGTGGTGAAAGAGTGGTGTTTACGAGATTCCAAAATGGATGTGTGTTGATGAAGACCAGTTAGACATATATCATATTGTTGTTGTAATATTTGCTTTCAGTGTTTTCCAAGCAAGCATTAATGGAGGGTGTTGGAACTAATGCTTCCATGTCATGTGTAGTTGTCATTAGGATTTACGAGAGGTTAGTGTAGAAGTTGTTGTTTCCAATGTATCAGTTGTAGTTATGATCTAGATGTGTTGAAGTCAATAATTTGTGCCCAATATATTTGTATCTGTAGTAATCAATAAAAATATCAAGTATGATTTGTTGTGTGCAGTCAATGACTCTCTCATCTCTCTACTTTCTAATATTAAAAAGAAACATATGCTCAAACGCTAGGTTATAGACTGCTTTTCAATCTACTTCATAGAAATAAGATAACATTACTCATTCTAAATTGAATGAATTCTCAATCATTCATTTTTTATGTTAAATTAGTTTAATGTAACAATATTCTTTTTATATGGCTTAATTTGTTTTAATGCACAAGAAAAAATAATTATAATATATATTTATATATATATATATATATATACAATATTATACTTATATATATAATATGCCAAAGGCACAAGAAAATAATAATTATATTATAGATTAGAGAACAGGAGAAAATTAATATTAGATATATGACGTAACAGGAAATAATAAGGCTTAGAAATAGACGGAATAAACAAATCAATAACTTATTAAATAATTGAAATAAAAAACTATTCAAATAGGTGTATTATGAAGTCAACTTACATTTAGAGTTATAAAATTAATAAGGATTATAAAAAAAAATAATTATGTAATATATGTGTATATATGAAGTAAACATTTTAAGAGTTATAAACTAATAAAGAATTTATAAAAATTATTCAATAAGAGTAATATTTAAATCCATTTAAAGGTAGAGTTATTAAAATAAATTATAAATTATAAAAAATAACATAAAGTACATTTTAAAGTAGAGTTAAAATTAATCACAAATATATAAAAAAATAATAAATTATATAATAATATATGAAGATTTATGTGTTTATATATAAGTAGATCTATATAGTAGACTTTTAGAGGTATCTTTACAAAATATTAGAGAAAAATGAAATCTTTATCACATTGATTTATCATATGATTTTGCGAATACGTAATTAGAAATAATTTAATTAAAGTTAAAAAAATCCAAATAATAAAATTTAGAATTAAATTTTTTTAATTGTTTCAATTCAATAAAATGCAATGCTATATGCTATAATATAGTCAAAATATTATACACCATGCAATTATTTTTTACTAACATATCTAAACCACATAAAAATTGCAATTATTTTTTACTAACATATCTAAACCACATAAAAATTGCAATTATTTTTTACTAACATATCTAAACCACATAAAAATGACATCAACTCAGTGTATTTGATGTACACTCTTTTGATCGGATGACATAGTCCAATCAAACAATCTTATATCAAATAAAATCAATAGAAAATCTACATGATGTAGAAATATATTTTTCACTTATAGTATATAATATGATGTAGATAATTGGTGGCATATTATAATGATCATTTAAACATTCCAAAAATATTAAATGTATCTTGTAATATAATAAATTAATTTAATTATTTTCTAAATTTTAAATTATATTATACAAATAATTTTAATTTTAAAGTTAAATTATTTATATTTAATAAATAATATTTATAAAATATTATAATTTTTTTTAAAAATAAATTAATTAATGATTATAAAAATAAAATAAAATATTTATTTAAAAAATTGAGTTCAAATCTTAAATTATTTGAAATATATATTGAAATTACATAGTTCACTAAATTTAGTCATCATAGTTGAAATTGGATTTATGTTAAGCGAGTACAAAATTAATTTAATTATCAATTCCTTTAATAAAAATTAAATAAATAAAATAAAATAAAATTATAAATATTACTTATACAATATTTCAGAGCGCAATAAATTACATAATTGCGTTCCTCATCATTTCAAGTGCACTATACTTAATGTGCTTTGGTACAGTGGTGTTGTTATTCGTGAAATCATGGAGCTCGTGCACAACATTCTTCTAAGTCACTATTGTCTTTTATGCAAGCCATGTTAGAAGATTGTGGTGTGTTTCATCTATAATTCCAACAATAACTCCAAGCAAAATGCCAAGCACGCTTTATTGCACCTGAAAATGGATATCACGAGGGTGGAGGATGCCTAACTCCATTAAACACCATGACAATCCAAATTTTTGTTTTATCTATCAACCTCATAAGACAGGAGACGAAAACGTTTACACATAGCAAAAGCTTATATACATTTTTAAGTAAAATTTAATGTGTTAATTGAAGTTGGTTTGACTGGTTTGAAAGATTTTTTTGAATCATTCCCATGTTAATATTAATTAGATATTTATGATTTAATAAGGGTTATAATTGAATGAGAATTAAGATATTTAGAGACATATTTGTGAGGTTTTATTTTTTTTTTTTTATTAATAATTATTTTATGGAAATTTAAAATTTTATGAAAATAAAGAAATTTATTTTTAATTTTATTAACATAAATTTTCCTGAAAGCTAAATAAAATATATGATTTTTAATTAAATAATAAGAATAAGAATGGAATTTAAAAACGATTTTTATAAAATAAATATATTAATTCTAATTTAAATTAAAGAATTTAGTGAATCCATTAATGAAAAATATTTAATAAAGTATTGTTAAATTGGGAAATGAGTGTAAGAGAACACGTTGGTGAGAGGGAAAGTTAGTAAATAATGTTGAGTATGTTTTGATTAAAGAACAATGTGAAATTAAAGTTTTATTTATATTTTCAATTAATAATAATTAATATAAAATATATTTATATATATTTTTGTTAAGAAATATTAATTTTTAAATGTAAATGAATTTGAATAATATTACATGAATTTGATATTATAAAGACTATTTAAGGCTCAAATGAGGTTGGTATAAAGACACGAGGGTTTGGATAAATTACTGGGAGATCGATCAGAATGTTGCATTGCAAGATATTAATAATATTAAAAAGATTGTTACATCTAAGTTCAAAGAAAAAAATGTGGTGTAAGAAAGATTTAGCAGCTAAAAGAAAATTAAGATATTATAAGTAGGTCATCAACCCCACCCTAGAAGATCCAAAAGTATCTCTTTGTTTCAACTAGCTCAAAGAAGAAAATTAATATAGCCAAGATTAGAACAAACTCTCATGAGCTCCATAGTGAAATGGTTCGTTGGTCAGTTTCTAAAACACCATGGATGGAAAGGTTCTGTCATCTTTGCCAGACATGGAGGATGAAAATCAATTCCTCTTAGAGTGCCCCGCTTACAACCACATTAGATCTTAGTTTCAAAATATTTGTTACAGTAGTGACCTTCCTAGCCTTTTACATTGAGCTCAGGTGGCTTCTCTCCAAGCTTTTTGAGTGTAGGAATAAAATCTTAAATCAAACCAAATAATTTGTTTCTTAAAGTTTGGTTTCAATGAAGATTAACCACCATCATCATCATATTAATTGATTACATTTAAATTAATTAATAATTTAGTTCAATAAATATATCTTAAAACTAATTATATTTAAACTCTTAAAACTAAACCATAAAAATTTTAGATATTATTTTATTTTGTTTAACCTATATAATATATATTTTGTTTTTAAAAATAAAAATACCATTAGAAAAATTGTAATTAATTTTTATATATGTTAAAACCTTACCCTTGAGAATGAAAAATTACTTTTCCAAAACATTATTCTATTAATAATAAAGGAAGATAATGGATGGGCATATTCATTTTAATTATATATGTTAAAACCTTACTCTTGAGAATGAAAAATTACTTTTCCAAAACATTAGTCTATAAATAATAAAGGAAGATAGTGGAGGGGCATATTAATTTGGTATAATGACACTCTAAAGTGTGGTGAGTCACTTTTTTCTTTTAACCATAGTTTATTGTGGTTTTAAGATGTAAATATTTTCAAATTAAGTTGTTTTTAGTGTGATTTTTTTAACTTTATAGTGCTAGAATTTGCTGGAAAAATTTGAGGTGAAATCTTGAATTGTGTTATTTAAACTGGTTTTTTCATTGTATATATGGATTCAACACTCTAGAAAATTCCTAGGGCACTTCGATTGTGCAGGGGTTACCCATCAAACTTGTTATTTCAATAAATTCTTCCTAGACTAAGCTTGTTATTTCAATAAATTCTTCCTAGACTTTAGATAAATTAGACTTAAAAAGCCCGCAAAAAAAACTTCCAAAAAACTTCAATAAAAAAGAAAAGCCAAATTGTTAAAAGTATTTATTAAATCTAAATATTTTCAAATTTAAAAAACAAATTATTGAAAATATTCCATATAAAACACTTAAAAAAATATTTAATAAAAATTAACATTTTATATTTAAAATCACAATTTTTATAATATTAAATTTCTTTCCAATTAAAAAAAAAAAACATATCTTATATATATCTTTTATATAAATACTCCCTTATCTCACATACTATCCTTATATAGAGCTATACAACAATATATTTTATAATCTATATTTTTAATTAACAAAAACAAATTTTATCCATTACTTTCATCTATTATATAAACTTAAAGTTAAAGTTAGTTGTTACTTTTACTTATTAATAGGTGTAAAAAAAAAGTTAAGGAAGGAGTATGTATTTTTTAACTAAAAAAAATTATTTTATAATGTAAGAGCTTCAAAGATAATAGATAAAATTATGTAGATATTCTGGTAGTTGTTGGGATAATTTATTTAACGAGGTGTTTGTCGAGAAGCTAGGAACATTGCTTAGACAATATCGAGACAAAAATAATTCAAAATATTCTGTAGAGAATATTTAAATCATATTTTTTACAGTGGAAATAGATCCAGCACCATCAAAAATTTTGAGGACAATTAAAATTATAAATTTTAGCAACATTTGTTACATTTACGAAAATCCATACCAATTTTTTTTTGATAATATAACTGAAATTTCCACACCAAAGAAAAAAACATGATGATTAGGCTACAGCTTCAAAGTTGATTACTTACTATATACATAAGTTGAGACCCGAGGTCGTCACGTTAATAACCCAAGCCCAAACCGTGACCAGCGTCGACGTCGTTTGAGTTAAGAGGGTTCAATTAAAATAAATAAAAACAAATTGATTTCAATTATGGCCACGTGCCGCAGCATCGTACATGATTCGATTGTCTCTAAACCGAAAGCTAAACGATCTCTAATCGTGATATAAATATTCAAATTTTCCTAATATAATGCAGCGCGCGTTCCTCACGACGAACAAGAATAGCAAACAGACCGGCAGAGCTCTGCCTGCACCTTCCTGCAAGACTTCCTTGAAGACTTGGGTTTGCGCGTCGAGGGTTGGAAACGCACCAAGGAGAAAGAGAGTCGAATCAGGAAGATGGTGAGGCATACCGCTTCTCTCTCGCCTCTGGTGAAGTACAAGCTTGTTTTCTTGGGAGACCAGTCCGTGGGCAAGACCAGCATTATCACTCGCTTCATGTATGACAAATTCGATGAAGTTTACAAGGTATGTGTGTGCGTTTTGATTTTATAAGTGTCTTTACTCCCTTTTATTCTGCGAAAATAATGCCTTTAGTTTCACGGGAGTTAGATTTATGGAATTCTGCGAGAAATTTTGTTATCTGGCAGAAATTCTTGGTGGTCTTGCACATACATCTAAATCTTTCCAGTTATGCTGAATTTAATTTTTGTTTCAGTTAGCTTGCAAGTTGAATTAAACCTTGTCCCTAGGCAAAATTTTGAATTAACCAAAATCTATTGCTTTGGTTACATTTATAGGGAGGATATGTTAAAGTATTGTTGTTTAAATTGATTTCATCTTCCAATCCCATGCTGGTTAGCTGTATTCATGAAATTGTTTGTGTATCTTTGTAATCGGGCCATAAATAATTGGACGCTAAAGGGACTTCAGTTAACCACTATCTCAAAATTTGAGAACCTCCACTGTAAGGGTTTATGGCTGCTTGAATACCATAGATTACAGGTAGATTGTTTGTAAGGTGAAAAATATGGATGCTTCTACAAAGTGGGTGGGGACAGTGGGAATCCATAACTCTTTGTTCTTTGTGAGATGGCAACTGGCCTTCTCTTGAAGCTTTGAGACTCTGGAAGGTCAGGGGTCAAATCCATCCGCTTGTTCTATCTGTTGTTTCAGTCTTCTAGGTGGTATTAATTGTGAGACTACCTGATTATATCCTCCTGCTACTCCGTTCGCGAAATATCTGTCAGCAGGTGATTTATGGCAGGCAAGAAAAGTTAAGCTGAACCCCTTGCTTCTTTTTAGGCATGGTGAGGCTGTGATATTAGCACAATCCATCTGGATTCTGAACCCAAATTTCCTAACTTCTTGCGGTTTTATCTGTGGCTGTAGAACACCAATGGTTGGCTTACTAGATATTGGAACCTGAGATATGCCACCTCAAGCTTTTCTAGCCTTACATTGCATCGGTGCATATCTAGATTCAGATGGGTTTTTGATAGGTCTAATAGATCGGATGAAAGTACAATACAAATTATCAAAAAGGGGAGCTAAAGGGACTATTACATTTCGCTGCCCAGATGGGTAGATAACAAAGTCATGATAGCCCATTGACTAGGAAACAAGGACATTTTCGCTCAATATCAACATCTTGAGGGGCATGTTAACAATAGTGTTTTAATTGAATTTAAGCTTCCGTGTATATATTATGAAAAGTAAGAAAAATTTTAGCAAAAATCACATTATTATCTGATTTTTATGTTTCGAACCCTTTAACATTTTTCCTGTAACTTCAGAGCCGAACTTTCCCTGTTCTTGTTATCAATTGAGAGCCAAAATTTCCCGTCCTTGAAAGAGCTTATAAACATGCTGAGGGGTATGTTTCATGGCAGGATCTGAACATTACCTATTTCTGAAACAGATTCCTTTCAATCTTATAACTAGTTGGGCCTCAACAGTAATGAGAGCCAAACTTTCCCAGTCCTTGAAAGAGATTATAAACATGTTGAGGGGCATGTTTCATAGGTTTTTACTGCAACCTAGGATCTGAACATTCCCTATTTCTGAAACAGATTTCTTTGAATCTTATAACTTGTTGGGCCACAACAGTAATGATAGACAAAACGAAGCAGAAAGAAATCTGGACTGGTTTACCTCCCCCTTTTAAGTTTCACAATTTTTTCCATTTGAGTATTTGTTTAGAACAATTATAACTCGTGTTATCAATCTTGTGGGAAATTTTTTTTGGTGTTCCTCTTTCACTGAACTAGAATTGATCTTTTTTCTTGCCACCTAAGATCTGAACTTTCCCTATTCCTGAGAGAGATTTTTTTGAATCTTATAACTAGTTGGGCCACAACACTCATGATAGACAAAAAGAAGCAGAAAGAAATGTCAACTAATTTGTCCGCCCCCTTTTAAGTTTCACTATGTTTTCCATTTGAGGCTCTCTTTGGGACAATTACAACTTGGGTTACAAATCTTGTGGGAAATTTGTTTTGTTGTTCCCCTTCCACTGAACTAGCATTGACCTATTCAATGATTTTGGCTTTCCCCTGTGCCTTGTTAGATTGTTGAATCCTTCTTCTCTTGAGTGAGAAATGCGTGGAGCACTTCTGGTTTGCGTGGCCCCCTTTTAGTTTCACTAGTTTTCCCATTCGAGTGGCGGTTTAGAATGGTTACAACTTGGTTTGCAAATCTTGTTGAAATATGTTGGGGGTGTTCCTCTGGCTGAGAACCCCTTCCAAATTGTCCACCTCCAGGGATGCTTTGTTCCCACTGGGTCATTTTAGCCCTTTTGCTCACTTCTTCCACGATTTGATTATCTTGCCCCTTTACCAAAGGCCTAGAACTTAGAAGTTTTTAAGAGAAAAAAATGGTTAGAAAATCTCTGCCTGGAAAAATATTATAGAGCCGAGAGGCTCATTTAAATAATGTTTATTCATTAAAAAAATTTACAAGTGAAGAAACTAAATCTTTCTCGGGTCATGTTAGATCCCTATTTAAAATGGATCTATTCTAATCTAGCTCCAAAAAGCTCACCTCTAGCGTGATTGTGTCTTTAATTTCCTTATTTTTTTTAGTACTTCGTAGATCCTCACTCAACTCTCAGCTGCCTATGCCATGTTGCTGGAACACATCCCCCAAATCAGGTCTCTAATGCCCTTATTTTGTATTACTACCTAAATCTTCACTCAACTCTCAGCTGGATATGCAATGTCGGCCCAAACACAACCCCCTGCATAGATGCATCTTAAATAGGGATCTAACATGAGCTAGAGGGATTCAATTTCTTCACATGCAAATTTTTTTATGAGCAAATATTGTTTAAATGTTTTGTATAATTTTTTTTTTTAGATTTTTAGATTTTTTTATTTTATTTTAGGAGAGGCATATTTTCAAATTTAATGACGGATTGACATCGTTATATATTATACTGACCTGTAAAATGAGCCTCTATACTCACACTATACCCTTATTTAAAATGAATCTATACTGATAAACTTCTAGCTCTATATCCTTATTTAAAATGAATCTATACTGATATACCTCTAACTGACTCATCATAATACTTCTACCATATTCTGGTGTTTAATCTCCTTATTTCTTTTTAATACTTTCTAAATCCTCACTCAACTCTCGTACGCAACATCCCCCAAATCGGGTCTTTAATGCCCTTATTTTTTATTTATTACTACCTAGATCTTCACTCAACTCTCAGCTGCATATGCCATGTCACCGCAAACACAACCCCCCAGCGAAAAAACAACCTATCTTCCAGTCTCCCATTTTTTAATAAATGTCAGCCATTTTATGCTAGAGTCCTTGACTATCGTGTTACCTTTAGGGCTTAACTGTTGTGTCAGTTTCTTCACTGTTTGTGCGCACTATTTGACATCAGTAACTCCTATACTCTGAAGGCCCACAAAACAGCTGAATATCAGTTGAACAGTTCCTTGAAACATGTAATGCTATCAGTATCATATGATATACTTTTCATGTCCGACACAAGATTATTGTTACTCAAAACTGGATTGAAAGAACTAACAATTTTCATCTGACTTTTCCCTTTTGAAAGAACTAACAATTTTATTAGTATACTTTCCACAAAACAGCTGAATATCAGTTGAACAGTTCCTTGAAACATGTAATGATATCAGTATCATATGATATACTTTTGATGTCCGGCACAAGATTATTGTTACTCCAAACTGGGTTGAAAGAACTAACAATTTTCATTTCACTTTCGCCGTGTTTAACTATTGCCCACAGTATGTGTAATTCTGTATACGCCTTCCGCTTATTTGCAAAATTAGCCCTTACACTGGGATTTTAAGAAAAAAATTGTGGTTTCTTTGTGAAAAAAGGTCAATCTTTGTGGAGAAATAATAAAAGAATTTATCAATCACATATTTTAAAGTTAAGCTTAGAGGTTTTGAATGTTAAATCCGGAAATTCAATCTTTTTAATGAAAAATGTCATTTATAAATAATTGATAAATAATAAAATGTTGTATGCAACCGAAAATGCCTACATTTCCCATACCTTCAAAATTTCTTGATATATTATTTGTCTTCTAATAACAAAAACAAAAAAAAGATTAAAGTAGTAAACACTAAGAGAATCTGGCATTATATATAATATTTTGGTTGCATTACTGGACCCTTTGGGGAAATATATAGCCCCATTATGGACCCTTCCAAGATGACTTATCATTGATACAGGGTTGCCTATCCTTTTGGATGATTCGACGAGGTGAATTTTTTCAACAACCAAGTTACTTATTTTCTATTTTATTATTATTATTCAATTCCATTATACTTATTCCAAGTCATGCTTAGTTAGGATTTTTTTTTTGGGTGATTTTAGCTGAAAACAATTATTAAATAGATTAAAATCTTTCAATTAAATTAGGAAAATGATAGAGGATTAGATCTAGTCTATTTTTCTTTGATTTTGTAAATGAATACCCAGGATTGAGATTCACTATCTACTTTATTTTTTCTAAGAAGAAAAAAAAGAAGAAGTCTATATCCATCTTAACATTCAGTTAATGTATTGCTAGCTCAATGCATTATTCGCTAGTGTCTTTTTAGATATAATTGTACCTACAATTATTAATAAACATGACCATTATTAATGTTTATGTAATATATAACAAAATTAATTTTAGTGGTTTATTTTTTTGGAAGTTTGCTAGGATTATATCTTTCTCATGCAAATGCATTACTTGTTAATCTCTATTTAGATATAATTGTACCTACAATTATTAATGTGTATGTAATATATAATAAAATTAACTTGAGTGTTTTATTTCGTTTTTCTGTAAACTTGGTAGGACTACATCTTCATCATGCCAAACGAGATTAAAATTCCTATTTTACATAAAAATTAAAACCACAATGTCATTAATCATCATTGATATTTTTTTATCTTTCCAATTTTACATAAAAACTAAGAAATACCATAAAAATTTATTGATTTCCATCGGACCAATTCCTTTACCAAGTACCATTGGGTCTCACACCACCTCATTAATATATCTATTAGACCTCATATGTTTTATACATTTATTCAATATTTAGCATATTTAAATATTGTTTTTAAGAAAATTAAATGTAAAAGTTCCATAACTTTTTTTATTTAAGTGGATTTATTACTAGAATGGGTTTCTGCTATATTTCATGAAAATTTGTTGACAAATTGAAAATTTATCATTAATATTATAAATTCCATGTTATAGAAATATTGCTATTTAGTTTTTATTTTAAATTATATATATATATATATAATTTTTTCCTTATATTTTTTGTTTTTTGTTTTCTAACTTATGTTTTTTTCCATAACATTTTTTATAAACTAGCATCTTTCTATTGAAAAATATTTGAGATAAGCCAACCATTGTTGCTACATTTATTCACTTTGGAATTGCAAATAGCCGCTCGTTGTTTGAAGGAGGAAATGCAAAGTAGAATCTCCACACTGAGCAGTAATCAACATCGGACCAGAGAAAGAATCAACTATTAAACCTGTGCACACAGCAGGCTGATTAGGGGAACCGTGAAGACATGATGAGGACACCTAAAGGTCGGCCGTTGAAACAATTGAATCAAACAATCCCACTAGTGCGAGCAACATTCAGAGCTAGCCATAAAGAGGGACGACAACTTACACTCCACAACCTTGCAACGCTGGAATCCCTGGGACGGATTGCAGAGCAGCAACTCGGGACTCATAGAAAGGTCCGGGGATTCCTACATTTGCTAGCCTTACTGTGAATGCAAAATTGGCTCACAATGCCCGTCGAAATAACGAGCAGATTGGGCACCACCGTATATGCAGAAATGTGTTCACCTTACACACGTCATTAATTAAGATGCGTATGGTTCAAAATTAGGCGCAGTCGCGTCGGTTTGTGAATCAGAGGAAGCAGCCCATTGCAGCACTAGAGAGCCTCTGAGACTTGTCAGGATGGTCGCGCTGGAACCAACTACTAACATGCCGTGATGTGCAACCAGAAGAGCGCCCACGATTCCCCTGAGACGACCGTTGGAATGGGCCCACCATATTCACAACAGTCCGCTTGTTTGCTCCATAGCAATCTCTAAGTGCCTTTCGATTTCATGAGGTCCAGAAATTCGTTGAAATTCATACTTTCCATTTTAATTTTCATTTGATTTAATTCAGGACAAGTTTCACTATATATAATCACCTATTTAAATATATGTATATTTCCATTATGAAATTTAGTTATCACAATTATATATAAACTAGATAATATATGAAGCCTAATGTGTGTATGTATATATTATTTTTGGATTTTTATTTTTGTTTATTATTTTCCACATTGTTATTTCGTATCTAAATTATCCAATCATTGGATTATGGTGATTGAGGTTGGGGCTTTTTGATTTTTTCTGTTAAAATAATAGGGTAGGATTTATATGTGTAGTGTAGGAGATGAAGCTTAATTCAGAAGAGAAGCTAGAGGTTTTTAGTTTTCTACTTCTAATGGCCTGCGTAAGGGTGTTGTAGGTTGTTTAGATCATGGATAGTTGGTCACCTTGGGAGGGCAGTGTTGTGCCTCCAACGTCTTACCCTGATTAAGCTGAAGAGATGTTCTAAATCTCTGCCTCTGCTTTTATTTCTTAGGAATAATCCAATTATAGAAGAATAGGGGCCACCTTTAGAATAATAGGGCTATGAGTATTAGCATTTAATAAGACTACATAGCTTTGTCTTTTTTACATATTTATTTTTCTTTCGGGCGAGTCTTCTTTGAACTCTCTTCAAATATTCTTAGTGACACATAGGTCACCTATTTTTTCTTGTATTGCTTTTTTCATGTTTGCTTATTTGGAATTTGAAAAAAAAAATTAGTCGTAGGTCTTATTCATTGTTGTTAGACCCACTGGTTTTTATACTCTTTCACTAGTTTTTTATCCAATTCATTAAAAAGAATCATAGAAGTGACCCACACTTTTGATTTTTTTTCTAAATTCACCCTTTTACTCGTAACTCATCGTAGTTAAATTCCCTTATAGATAAGCAACATATTCTTCTATTTGCTACTCTATAATGGATTTTCCAAACACCTAAATGAATTTGGAGACTCTCAAGACTCCTTGTTTTGTGTCTATAACTCATAGGTTGGTGTTCCCAACTATATTCACATCATTCTTTTGCTATGGATTTTGCAAATTTACTATTAACTTTGGAGTCACTCTTAAGGCTTCGACATTGATAAACTCTTGGTAGATTAAATATAGGATCAATAATGTCTCTTTTTAGAAACTCTTGTTATTTATAATAAGAACAAGTCCAACAATAACACAAGCTCTAGGGGAAAATGATGCAAGATATGATGAATATGTACTAGATTAACTTATGAGCACTTACTAATCGACCCTAAAATAAATGCTCCAACAACATTTGCAACTCCAATTGCAACCATAATCCTATTAGCTCCACATTATCCCCATTTTCTTACATTGTTTCACACTTACGATGAAGCCTTTTGTCTCTAAGTTTGGGGGAGCCGACTATGGCACTAGGGTTAACTCCTTGATTCATAGTTTTGTATCTTACTTGAAAACATAATGTAATTTAAGAACCACTCTAATTATCGTTTTAGTTGTAGTAAATATGGAAAAGAAAATCGTCAAATGGTGGTAGATACACATTCGACACCTCACAACCCCCACTTAACTTTCATTAAGTAGTTGGAAACATGATTCACTTAGGAAAAAAATTATAAGTCGTTAAGGGGTGAAAATGAGGACATATCTTAGGCTAATGAAAAATTATTTTCATTTTATAAAATTAAAAGTTCTTAAAGTGACTTCATAAAATTGAAAAGGTAAAATGGCGAAAAAGGTCGCCACTAAAGGGAAAAAGTGAGGAGTCTCCCTTCATTCTATCATTTTCATTTTGAGAAAAAGACTTTTTGGAGAGTTTTTGGTGAGAAGGTTAAGGTTTGAGAAACCCTAGTTGTTATTGCTAGCTTCAGTGTTGAAATTATATACCCTAGTTGGTTCATCAGAGTGGAATCACTTAGATTTCACCATTACACTAACAAGGAGAAGAGTATTTGTAGTTACAAGGTTTTATCAATTGATTTTATTTTCTAATATGGTCTTTTTTCACATCTTTTGACATAAAGTATTCATTGGAGTTTGAACACAAAACAAAAGGCACATTTTTAAGGGTTGAACTTCCCATACTTGAGCATATTTGTGGGACAAAATTCTTTGTTGAGAAGGACAAGTTTCCTTCCTTAAATTGGTGGTTGAGTTATCATTTTTTGGGTCAAGATTTCCATATTTTAGCATTTGTCATATGGCTAAGATTAATGTCAACTAAGAGGGATAGGTTCTCATTTTCTTCATTGTTGGTCGTATTCTTTAGTGGCTGAGATGAATATTGATGTTCATGGGACTAATATGAAAGGGGTTGAGGGTCAAGTTATCTCCATTGAGTGTTAGTGCTAGATAAAGAGATGTGCTGGTGGTGTTTTCCTATGCGTCATATCTTTCTATGGGGGTTGAGTTACAATTTAATCTATTGGTTGTGTCACTCTTTCAAGATTGAGCTTATATGATACAAAGGGATGAGAATTGTATGTTGTTAGAGGTCGAAATTATAAGGTAATATATGCCACTTATCTCGTGTTGAGTATGCATTGGAGAGTGGGGTTGTGTATCTTCCTATGGTTGGTTCGAATGACTATGTATTAAGGTTGACACTCACTATGAATGGAAGAACCTCCTAAGAAGCTAATAACCTAAGTTCTTTGTTCCTTGTATCTTGCCTTGTTATTTATCTATTAATGGTGTTGTTGTGAGACTTTATAAGGCTAATGTATTATCTTTGGATTATAAATCAGTGAAGACTGATGTCATATAATGGTTGCTAATCTTATATCAATTATGTTAATCCTTACTGCCATTATGATATCAATTATTTCTGAATATGAGGCAATATTTTAGTCACTGGTTTAAGTCTGTAATTATATCCATGTCACTGCATGTTGATGAATGAGACAAATAAATGAAAAATTATATCCACAACAATGTGCCAACAAGGTGATTGATAAAAAATTTCATAGAAAACATCATTAAAGGCTCTATGAACTAAACATGGGGAACAGGGAAACATAAGCATTCAACAAATTGCTTAGCATTGAATGATTTGGCTAAAGGCAAAAACGAGATGGTGGATTTTATGGGAAGGATAAAAAACAGGGGAACTTCGACTAAGAGAGATCTTATGAATGGAAAGGGGTCCAATAGTGACGAGGGCTTCCATGCTCATCCTACCATGTAGAGCCATTGACACTCACACAATAGCGCACCCACACCAAACATGCCATAGTTTATACATGAGATACGAGAAGGCCAGATAAACTAGACGAGTAGGGGATTCCTTATGTAGATTTCTTGGAGTATAGAACATTGGGACACGAGTTCCAAGATGTTATGATTTTCACTAGTGTCTGTGACCTCTAACTAAAAATAAATCTTAAGACAATTCAGAAGGCTTTGAGGCAATGTCATAAGCTACAAGAGACGTTGATGAAGGTGAGCATTCCTTAATTTGATGGGTCATCTAAATCCTCAACTCGGTTATGGGTACATAAGTTTGATACTTATTTCCAGTTAAGTCATATGATGGAGGAAGAGGCCATTAAGCTGGCAACATTACACTTGGATGGAAACGCCCATGTGTGGTGGTACCATGGGTTGGTGACAATGGCTCACACTAGCATCACCTCATACACTGAGTTCACTTAGAGGTTCACAGAGAAATTTGTGAGAAAGGATCCAAAGCTTCACTTCATGGATTTGGCCCAACTCAGGCAGACATGCAGTCTAGAGGCCTACATTTAATATTTTATGAGATTAGCGGTTACAGTCACAAACATTTCAGAAGCTCAATTAGTGATGCTATTTGTGGAGGGGCTATATAAGCCTCTACATGGTTGGGTCAAAGGTTATCAACCCACCACACTTTGTAATGTAGCTAAAAGTAAGGCACATCTAGGATGTTTTTCCTAAGAGAAGATTCCCTCCTAAGCCTTCTTTTCCCCTCAAGAGTAAAGAATTAAAAAAATTTTAGAAGGAGGGCACTAAGAAGCTGAGGTTGGATGACGAGACCTGAAAGCATCTTAGAAAGAAGAATCTTTATTTCAACTATGAGGAGCCTTAGGAACCAGGGCACATGTGTGCAAAAAAATAAAAATTTAGTAAGGACCATTATATTGAGTTGTATTTGGAGAGTGACAATGATGATGATGATGAGGAGCCTATCTTCGAGTTTGCCAGCATTGTCGATGTCGCTACAACATCAAACCATTCACCGACGAGGTATTATGTGATGTTGCACCACTAGATGTTTGCGATGTACTATTTTTCCCACCATACTTGTGAAGGTGGCATGCTATGTATGAGTCAAGGCCTTGTGCTGTTATTATTACTTTTGGTAATTCATTATACAGGATACAGGAGGTAGCCCCACCTATCGCCACCTCTTTGATCTCTGCTAAGAAATACAGTAAGATCATCTCCCAGACTAGGAAATTCATTTTTTGTCTTGTTCGCTCCCAAAGTACGGGGAAGATCCTAGCCACATCCATGACCCTTGCAAAGGATTCCTCCATGCAATAGCAACAAAAAAGGGATACGGTCATGACATAACACAGGAACAACTTCTCATCACCCACAGGGGTACCACACAAGTTTCAGGTCAGCGATAAGGTCTGGTTGCATCTGTAAGAAGAACAACTGACAAGAGCCCATCAGAAGCTTGGACCACTCTGACATGGTCATTATAACATTACCAATGTTGTGGGAAACAATGCTTTGGAACACAACATTCCTCCATTCCTTTGCTTGCACCAAGTTTTCAATGTGGTATGCCCTCGAGCATGCTTCCCACCATTAGTAGACACATCAGAGATTGCAGAACAACTCACCAGGGACAAAGCTCAATAGATGGAGGAACTCAATGCAATGGCGACCATTGATTCCTAAGGGGGTGGGGAATGATCCAGGTGGATGTTGGTGGCCACCGACCTATCCCACTTGGACCCCCACAACTGTCTCTTTTAGTTTTTTAGTTTCCTTAATTGTAGCACAATTTACTATTTTTAGCCGTTTTTCAGGTCCTGAGCTTCCGGAGCCGCTTTGAGGCCCTAAACGACGTCGCTCTTCCGAAAGTTGTAGTGCTTAGATAGATCTTTTAATGAGCTATTGTACGTGTAAAATGAAGATCAAGTGCCAAAGTTACGACCTCGAGAAGTTGTTGTACCAAATTACCCAAAACGGGGCGCACAATTTAGCGTTTCATCTTCTAGGGTTAGGTTTTGGGATGTTAAGAGCTTTCCATTGTTTCTCAATAATAAACAGGCCTTTGAGCCTCATTGTAACACAGTTCAGAGGCATGTAGCCACCACATCTCTTCTCAGAGATAAGCTACCATCACCCTAGCTGGTTTATTTCCATTTTTGTTTGTAAGCATATTTCATTATTTTACATTAATGAAATGACGTATTATATCCACTGCATCTTCGTGCTTATGTTTATCTCTGTAATTTGTTGTGTTCCTGTCTAAATCCGGATCAATGAGTTTCCTAATGTCATTATGGATGAGCTACCAAATGCCTTACCACCTCTAAGGACCACTAGTCGCCACACATCTATTATTTCAGGTTCAAGTTTAGCAAATAATGTAGCCTATAGGATGACCCCTAAGGAGAATGAGGAAATTATCAAAACAGGTAGAAGAGCTACTAGACAAAGCGATTAATCTAATAATCCTTAATTCTTTGTGCTATATCAACAATATTGAGTCTAAAGAAAGATGGAGGTTGGAGGATGTATATAGACTCGAGATCAATAAACAGGAAAACAATAAGGTGCATATTTCCTCTACCTTGTATGGATGATCTAATGGATTGTTTGAGTGGTGAAAATTTGTTTTCTAAAATAGATTAGAAAAGCAGATATCACTAGATTAGGATGAGAGAGGGTGATGAGCGAAAGACTACGTTTAATACCAGTGATGGTTTATATGAATGGTTGGTTATTCCTTTTGGCTTGACTGATGCACCTATTACATTCCTGAGAATGATGAATGAAGTACTTAGGGATTTTATTGAAAAATTTTTAATTGTATATTTGGATGATATTCTTGTATTTAGTAAAACTGAGGAAGAACATTTGAGGTTCTTGAAGTTGGTGTTGAAGAGGGTGAAGCAAGAGAACTCGTGATAAACTTGAAGAAATTTTCCTTCGTGAAGATAGAGTTTACCTACTTGGGTTTTATAATATCTCTAGAAGGACTAAAGGTGGACTCAGAAAAGGTGAAAGTTGTCAACGAATGGCCTACATGGAGGAATATTCATGAGGTAAGAAGTTTTCATGTGTTGGATAGCTTTTATAGGAAATTTATTAGAAAATTTAGCCAAATATCTGCACCATAATTGAGACTATAAAATAGGAACAACAACCATTTAAATGGACTTCTACAACTAATGAATCATTTGTATTGTTGAAAGATAAGATACCAGAGTAATCGATTTTAACTCTGCCTTATTTTCAAAAACCTTTCCAAGTTAAGTGTGATGTAAGTGGAATGGCCATTGGTGGTTTTCTTAGCGAAGAAGAAAAGCATGTTTCTTATTTAATCAAGAAGTTGAATGAAACCATATAGATGTATTCTAATGATGATGCATAGTTTTATGTAGTGATACAAGCCCTAAAAAAATGGAGGCATTATCCCATGCCTAGGAAATTTATTTTATATACTAGAAATCACACTTTTTATTTCATGACTAAGCAGGATAAATTAAATCATAAGCATGCCAAATGGGTTGATTTCATGAAATTTTTTACTTTTGTTCTTAAACATATCAGTAGGAATACTAACAAGGTTTCAAATGCTTTGAGCAAGAGCTATCTCATTTTGCAAGAATTCCTAGTGGGCACTTTGGGATTTGAATATCTCAAATAAATCTACAAGGAGGACGCATAATTTAGAGAAGAATGTGAAGAAAGTGAGAACCCATTGCTGAGATGTAGAGCATGTTGGATCAAGTATATGATTCAACAGGGACCGTTGTTCAAGGAAGCTGATTATGCATCCCAAAGGGCTCGATGGGAGGTAATTTGTTGAAAGAAACACACAATCAAGGACTTGATGGTCTCTTTGGTTGCGATAAAAGATAAGCTAGACTAAGCTCCCTTTATTTTTGGCCAAATATGAGGATTGATGTCAAGAAATTTGTGGACCTATACAATCTGTCAATATGACAATGGAAAATAGAAAGATCTTGGTTTATATCTGCTACTTTCCATACCAAACAAACCATGGGAGGCTATGAGTATGGATTTTGTTTTGGGTTTACTTATAACTCAGAGGAAGAATGATTCGACTTTTTTAGTGGTGGAAAAATATTAAAACATCACACATTTTATACCATGTTCAAAAATAAGTGATGCTACACACTTCGTAAATTTATATTTTAGTGAAATTGTGAGACTGCATGGGATACCTAAGAGCATAGTCTTAGGCAGAGACATAAAATTTATTGGGCACTTTTGGAGGACATTGTGAAATAATCTTGGGAATTTTCTTTTATATAGCTAAACTTATCATCCTAAAATAGATGGATAGACCAAAGTAGTCAATAGAAGTTTAGGAAATCAGATGAGGATTTTGGTAAACAAACACAAACATTAGTGGAACCATGTTCTCCAATAGGCTAAATTTTCCTATAGTGATTATCTTAATAGGAGCACATGAAAAAGACCATATCAAACTATGTATGGCATGCACCCTAGAGGCATTTCTGAACTTACAAACTTCGGGAAAGAGGAATTGAGAAGCACTGATGTAGAGGAATTTGCTACAACTATGCAAAATCTGCATGAACAAATTAAGGGATATCTTCTAGAAAACAACCAAAAGTACATGCAACGGGAAAATCTCAAGAAAAGAGAAGTAATTTTTGAAGTTGGGGATATGGTATTAGCTCATCTAAGAAAAGAGATATTCCCAAAGCATGAGTACAATAAGATGAAATAAAAGAATATTGTTTCTTGTAAAACTTTACGAAAGTTCTCAACAAAGGCATATGAATTTGAGTTACCCATTTAGATATACATTTCTCCCATCTTTAATGTCGAAAATATGTACCACTATAGAGCACTTGAAGATGAGGAGGAGGATGGGCAAGAGAATATTTAGTGGCAGGACCAACTTCCTACAGCGCAAAGCTACAATTAGAAGATATCCTAATCAAAAGGCTTCCAAGATAGCTAGAAAGAAAGACTACTGTGAGTATTTGGTCAAATGGAAGAGTCTTCCAACTGAAGATGCAATTTGGATGAATTCTACGATAATATAGAAACATGGAAGACAATTGCAAAACTCATGGACAAGAGTCTATGAAAGTTTTTGGTCTGAGGAGTCTGATGGAGAAGCATCCTGATCAAATTTATTTTGTTTTTTTGTTTTTTTGTTTCCCAAAAGGGGACGACTATGTAGATACTTCCCGTGGAATGCCTAGTTGTTATGTTTATAGGAAAACTACACTATCTATTTCTCTTGTAATGCTTTTGTGTCCTTTAGGGGAAAATGCACCTAATTTTTTAGTAGACAACTTCTAGAAACCCCCAGATGTAATTTTGGGAGAGGCATTGCTGGAAAGCAAACTCCCCATTACGCTACTAGGTATTTCTTTTCTTTCTAAATATAAACATGAAACTTTTAGACCTTGCAGGCATGCAAGTGAGAACAGGGGGAAAGTCCTTTTGAGTGTACCATCGTAATCTTTGAAATGTTCTTTTAATAATTTATTTTCATTTTCATTTTTTTTCAAAGGTGCTAGGCATAAGTCATTTGTACCCATAAATATTTATATTCAGGATGCTTTGAATTTGATTTGGAATGAAGTGTTGATTCCCTTAATCAGTCACAGATTAACTCAAAAGTCTTATGCAGAAAGAATTGTCATTTGATGGAGGAAAGAAGTTGTTCTAAATTGGAGAGTAGGAATGGAATCAAGTTCTATAGATAAATCCGTTAATAAACGAAGCTAGGAATTTTTTTTCGCAAAGGTCGTTAGCCAACCAAATTCGACATCCAACTAATTTCAGAACTCTCACAAAGAATTAAGGCATCGAACTATTGTAGCACCCAATAAGGTGTGCATTCGACATTCGATTATTCATTAAAAGAGCCAATCACAAAATTCTTGGATCACCGTATTGAGTGGGCATGCAGATTGGAGGAGGTTTGGGCTCGCAACATAAGCACTATTGTTAAAAGGCATCAAAACCCCATATACATCTAGGTCATCTCCATTGTAGGAGCCCCTTACAGAATGCAATGGTCGAGGCACAATATTATATTTTATAAAAAGTTTTAAATGTAAGCACTTAAGGGAATCTGGGTTGTGCGCATTTGGATATTAGCTCATTTGGTTCGAACATCTCGCAATTATGGTTAAAGTTACTACATCACATTTCTTCCCCTTTAGTCATGAGAACATGCTACCAATAATGTTAACTTTCACGAATTTCTATGCATTATACTAAGCTTTAATGAAAATTCCTCTTCACTAACTCCAACCACCAACACTTTTTCCCATTTCCATGTCATATTGGACAGGTAATGGAAACATTCTCCTTCATTTTCAATTTGGTATTTCATTGATATAATCACAAATTGCTATACATTATATTAATCTTCAATGAAAGTCCCTCTTCACTTACTCCATCTAACAACAATTTTTTTCCATTGCCATATAATATTGGACAGGTGAAGGACACATTCTCCTCCACACTTGTTAGTCATATTTGTACTATTGTAGTTTTTAATTTTTCCTTTCACTGATATAATTGATAGTGGTGAGGTTGTCTTACTATATTTTTATAACATGCTTCTTGGTGGTCTCTACTAGTGTGATAAAAGAGCACAATAAGATGGCTTCAACACCTAAAAAATTCACAAGTATGGTTAAAATTCTAACTTAGTAACCGCAGAACCCACAGTAAAAACCATTTTTTGTCAACGTTTCAAATCCCAACAGGGATCCATCACCAGGACTTCTTTGAATGATGAAAGTAGAAGAGCTTGAATGAGGATTTCAAATAGTTTTTAATAGTTTTGGAGTGAGAATATTTAAATGGATGTCGACCTGTTTTAATTATTTTATTTATTATTATCCTTATTTTCAGTTTAATTTTAAATAATTTTCGAAAAACTATTTTATTAAAGTAATAATAAATAAATAATTTGATTATTTTAATCTTTATCATCAATATTTACTACTAAATTTATTATTAAAGGTTTAATTTAGTTAATTAATAATTAATCAAAGTTTTTTCAGGGGAGGGTGAACCCCCTTGAAGAAGCAATATTTGCCAAATTACAACTGATATGCTGCAGCGCAGCCTCCACAGGATTCGATACCGGTTGGGGGGCATGAAAACCAACTGCCCTGACCATTCCAACATACACTCATGTGTAAATCAAAGTTATTATAATAAATATGAAATATTAGTATTAATATTCAATATATATTAAATATTAGTATTAATATTCAATATATTAATATTAAAATTACTTGATCACATCTCTTTTTTTTAATCATCTTGACATGTTACCAATAAAGTCAATCAACACATCCAAAACTCTTTATTTAGCTTAGTTTCCATGCTTCTCAACACATTGCAACCTCCCTTGCATGCTATGTACTTCAATATGAAGGTTCTACTCTAAAATTTAGGTCCAAAGCCCACTCCTCATCTTACTTTAATCTATACTCTCCTTAAATTCAATCACGGTGCATATGACACTGCATCTTTCTCAAAATAATTTTGTCTATAATCCCTCTCCCCACATAAATCTATAGTTTCTATTTTCTATATCAAAGCTACAATTCTGCTTCAATTTATACTTTCCTTAGTTCAATCACAAAGCATATGACGCTGCATCTTTTTCAAAAATATTTGTCCATAGTTCCTGTCCCCACATAAATTATATAGTTTCTTTTTTCTATATCAAGACTTTATCAATCCATGTTAAACACAACCATTTAGCCTAAACATTTATTATCCTAACTAGACACTAAGTAAACCAGTTCAATTTTTAATAGTGGTTTACTTCGAAATATTTAATCAATGCAATTTTTCACTTATAATCTATGTTTTTCTTTATTATATTGGATATGATACTTAAAAATCAAGAATTATTTTCTCTACATAAAGGAGAAACAAGAATTAGCCATATATCTGGTTTTATTTTAGAATGAGAGTCAATATCTATTTGTATACATCCTTTATATTGTTTTTGATTTTGGTCAAAAATACTTTTTTTTTTCAATTAATTTTGAAATTTTTACACCAATTTTATGAAGTTTATTGAAGTTTTGGAAAGAGAAAATATTAAGATGAATATTTTGAAAACTAAAAAAATATTTTTTAATTTTTTAAAATGTAAAATTGTTTTTTCTAATTAGTTGAATGACTAATTTATGTGGTTTTTAAATTAATTGTGAAATATAAAAAAAATATTTTATAAAATAAAAAAAAAAAAGTTTCCATTTACAAATATGATAATACAGTTCTTGCACAACAACAATACCATGTAAATAACTACCCATCATAATTTAAGTAGTTACACAAAAAAATAAATAAAACAATCTGTAAAAAATTATTAAACTCTTATTATGTTAAATTTTTATATTATATTAATTTAAAATATATATATTATTTAAAATTATTTATTAGTTTATGGAAAAAAAACCAATACTAAATAACGATGCTGTAAATATTATATTTATTCATGGTTGAAGTAAAGTCAAAATATCTATGCTTTAAATATATGCTACTCGCACTTAGGAATCAAATTCCACAAGCAAGATAATTTCATTGTTTAATAACAAAGGTTTAAAAAACCCTGGTCTTACATTACTACATTAAAGCTAGGCTGCCATCTTTTAATGTTAAGATAATGTTGCTTAAAATGTGCATTCTAAAAAGGCATATACTATATGTCATATTCTTACTATATGTCATATTCTTAGACAAGTACTTCATTATTCTGGTTGCTTTCATAGAAATTGTTTAATATTGGTGATATGTTACACCAAGAAATTATTGTATGTAGAAATGCTATGTTTTCATTTCTCATTTGTTTCATTTCGAGATGTTATCTGTAGAATGGTATGTTTTCAATTATCTTTTGTTTGGTTTCCCGATGATACCGTTAGACATGGTTGTATAAATTGAATAGATATATGTATTATTTTAAAATTTAAAATCATAATATATAATATTAAAATTTTATTAATTAAAATGGTAGAAAAGCATATTGATGAAAGAAATGGTTCTTTATATTCTAAATTAAATGGTTAGTTTCTTTTTAGGTTTTGTATATATATGTATGGAGGGCGTTTTTCTTTATGATTCACAAGATTGATTAAAGAAGTTGGGTTGGTTTATAAAATTGGTATGAACAATGTCTAATATTCAATATTGCATTAGTTTTTTAATTGTTTTGATTTTAAATTATTATTTTTGTAAAATTTAATGAATTTTTTATGTAGGCAACTATTGGTATTGACTTTCTATCAAAGACTATGTACTTAGAAGATTGTACGATTCGTCTCCAACTTTGGTGAGTGATTTTCATCGATTTTTTAAAATGATATTTCTAATTCTCTTTTAAAACTTTACGTTAGGCCTTATACTATAGTATTTGCATAGCATCGATGCCAATTCAAAAGGATTTACTTTAACTTTGAAAATCAATGAAATAATGAAGATGCCTTTTTTGTTTTACATTTATATTATAGTTATGTTATGTAACAAAAATAAGCCAACATCTTTGTAAAGGAGAATCGACGTAGTCTAGTTTACACCAAATGCCAATATCCCCAAGAAATTCCGCACACATTTCCACATCAATGTACAATTCAATAGTATTTCATGAAACATTAACATATGCAGTCAACTCAAGGATATGGATTTACTTTGATAAATTTCATGAGAGATTTTTCTCTCATCTTCCACTCTTTTTCTCACCCCATTTTATGAATCCAAGTACATATGATTCAATTTAACAAATGGTGCAATGTGCAAGCCAACTAGACATTTAGAAATTGAATACATAGTCCCAAAAATTGTTTGTGTAGTCGCAACGAAATGATTTCATAGCGTCCATTAAAATTATGCAATGCCGTTTTCAGGGAAGTTGAAACGACCTGACCCTTTCCCTAATCGAGTTCCCACTACCTCGATTGGATCTTTGACACTATAAAAGACTTACTTCATCTATCTTCACTATGCTTGCAACACCACAACAAATTTTCCAAACGAAAATTAGTCAAATATGCATTTTGACTGAAAGCCAAAACATGGTGCTCTGTTATATTGTAACGACACTTCAATTACTATGAAAACCATGCATTTTCTCTGCTAGAACATAGTGAAAGTTCCTGCCCGGGGTTCTGAAACCATTATAAAAAAATACAAAAGGATCATGAACAACCACACAACAATTGAAGTCACAATGTTCAAGCTTTTAATGTCGATAGGTTCAATGAGCGGCAGGTTCTGAAAATGACTAATTTTCTATAAATACCTCACATTCACTACTCCAACCATAGTGAGACATTCCTATGTGGGTTTTGAGACCATTTCAACAAGAATACATAAGATACATGAACAAATCAGAACAATTGGAGCTTCAATGCTCGAATTCTTAATGTAAATCGATTGAACAAGCTACACGTTTTCATAAACGGAACAATGTCAATGTAAAAGAATAAAAATTATGAATTAATAACAATTCACAACAGGAAATGATTTAGTGTAACTACAACGCTTCAATTCATTTAATAATCACACAATTTACAAGTCCAAATTGTTGTTTATTACACCATTCACAAAATTTACCTTATGTCCACATAGATTGAAGGTACAAGCATATGTAAAACCTTAGAACTGTAGTTGCATAGAGAAACAACAACTTCCTCTATTCTCTTCCTCTATCTTCTCCTCACATGAGAGCTTCTCTTCCTTTATTCTCTCTCTACACACTCTTTTCTATTGTTTTCCAAAATAAACTAATCATGACAACCAAGAGTAACAAAGGGTGAATTGTTTCCCCTTCTCCAGAAAATAAGGGAAACTAAACACTATTATTTTTTCTTCTTTTACACTAGAAAATAACTTTAACTTATTCTAAAAACAAAACTTACTTCCTAATGTAAATATTTACAATTTGTTACAAAACATTTAAAAATTCTTCCCAACATTACCATGTGGTCAATCCATCACATTGGTAAGATCCTCTCCAGAATATCACAACTTGCGCTTAGGCTATGCATCTGCATCAGACTCCAAAGGTGAAAGAATATTAATTGTCTCTTGACCATGTGCTGTTGAAGTGAATCTTCCTCAATCCCAAGCTTTACGTTGTAGTTGGTCCTTCTCCTCCTCATTTGGTTTCTCCACTATTTTCTCCTGTTGTAGTCTTGCTCCTTCTTTGCTGACGAAAACTTTCTCTACAATTCACAATATGTTGTCGATCATTCTCCTCTTCCCTGCATACCTCTTCTACCGAGGCTTCTTCAAAATCAATTTCCTTCTTCAATCTCGTTGTCCAGCTTATCCTTGGGCTAGCTCAAACCACAACTTCCTTGCTGAACTTTATTGTTGCTATCCCTTACTATCATCATGGTGTTTGAAGCTAAGTCCTCCATTCCGCGATGTTCCTTGAATATGTTGTATCTTTTTTGGGGTTGATCTTTGCCACCCTCTACTACTTGTTGTGTTTCCTTTATGGAAAATTTGTCTTTCATTCCTCCATAGTTTTTTAAGACATTTGTATGCCTTTCCTCATGCTACCCTTTAGCAAAGATATCGTTATCTCCTTGCTGAAACATATTGTTCTTGTCCTCTAACTGCTATATATCGTCCTTCTTCTCATCCAAATATGCATATTTTCTATGGTTTCCATCTTCTATGTTTCTTGCTAGCCACCTTTCTAAAAATTCAATTTCGAAAATTGTATTGACACAAGGAAATTGTTCATTACATTCTACCTCGATTTCTTTAGGTGCAATATAAATATCTATGTTCTTAGACATGCATAAATGATCTTATCCATTTGTATCTTCTTCCAACAGCTTCTCCAACCACTGTAGTTCAACTTCACACCTTACACACACTTCATCTTTCTCTAGAACAAAAACCAGGTTTTGCATGTCCTTCCTCATCTCCAATTTCTGATCATGTTCTACTTCAATACTTTGCACATGAATTTCTTCAACTTATCCATTTATAAAATAGTTCAAATTCTGTCCATTCTTCTTCACCTTTGTAACAATATCCAAAGATTGTCCACCATTCTTTGCTAAACTTGCATTTACACAAAAAAATTTAGTTTCAAAATCACAAGGTATTTTAGCCTCATTTGATGCTTCTATTAACATTCCTTCATGTTAATATGCATTCTCCAAATAATTTGTGAGACTCCCAATGAGTCCCTCATCAATATTTTCTTCAGCACCGTCATCCTCTTCAAGGAAAGATCCTTGTTCTGGTGTACAAATGTACATTGTCTCTTTCTCACTTTCTCCAAGCATCCTTTCCTCATCTTTCTGTAGCAATTCTCTCAAAATTTCTAGCCGTAATTTAATTTCAGCTACTTCTCTATCAATTTTGTCTTGACTTGCTTTACTATAACTTCTCTCTAAACCTTTATTATGGCTCTAGGTTGTCACAAATCTCCTTCTTCTATGAGATTCTTCCTACTCTCTATGAATTACACACAAGCCACTGTAACAAGCTGACTCCACCAACTTGTTTGTAAATAACATATTAAGCTTTTCCATGCCTAGTCTTCTCCTAGTATTTCTGCTGACTGCTCCTTCTAGAATCTTCATCTGAGCATTCTATGCTCTTTTGGATTCTCAATGCAATTTGCTAACCTTCTTCCTCTAATAACTTTTATGTTCTTCCTCACTTTCTATTATAAGGTTCCTTGCCATCATATTCAACTACAAACATTCATCACTACTACTTGTAATCAACAATTAACCCAAAATTAACTGAAAACAAAATTTCGTTACCTCCTTGTTCAATCTTCAATTGAACACACAACTACTGTTGCAAAATTCTTCTTACTGTTGTCATCCCTTTTCTATTGCATGCCTTTTTGTTATTTAAGTCGACAATGTTCTTCCTCTTGATTGCTCCCTAAGTCAATTTGTTCTACTTAAGGTAGACATCCTCCACTATGTTTGCATAGCACCTCATAATCTGCAAATCTCAATTCAATTTAATTTGAAAAAAAAGATTTACGTCAATCTTCTATAAACTCATCTTCCTCCAAGAGCTTATTGTATCTTTCTCTATGAGCTATAAATCTAAAAGATTTATGTGGCTCTGATACCACTTGATGCAATTCGGTTAATGCTGCATCCCAATATCCACAGGCTAGTACACTCACATCTTTATATTAGTGTCAAATTCAACAATATTTTATGAAACATTAACATATGAAATCAACTCAAGAATATGGATTTACTTTGATAAATTCCATGGGATATTTTTCTTTCACCTTCCATTCTTTCTCTCACCTTATTTGATGAATCTAATTACATACTATTCAATTTAACAAATGGTGCAATTGGTAGACCCAACAAACATTTAGAAACAAAACACTCAATCCTGAAAATTGTCTGTGTAGTCACTACAAAATGGTTTTGTATCGATTGTTAAAATCTTATGATTTTGTAGTGCTTGTTAAAATTTTGCATTGTGATTTTCAAGGAAGTTGAAACAACTGACCTTTTCCTAATCGACTTCCCACGACCTTAATTGGATCCCTTGACGCTGTGAATGACTTACCTCACCTCTCTTAATTGGGCTTGCAACACCATAACAAATTTGCTAGTTGAAAATCAGTCAAAGAGGGATTTTGATTGAACGCCAAAACAAGGTGCTCTGTTCTACTATAACAAAAATCCAATTGTTGTAACAACCATGCATTTGATATGTAGAACATAGTGAAAGTTCCTCCAAGGGGTTTTGAAGCCATTATAACAAAATACAAAAGAATCATGAAAAGCCATACAACCATTGAAGCCACATTGTTCATATCTTTAATGTGAATCGGTTCAATACACTACAAGTTCTCAAAATCACTAGTTTACTCTCAATACCTCACATTCGCTACTCCAAAATAAAGTGCCACATTCCTCAATGGATTTTGAGACCATTTCAACAAGAGTTCGCAAGATACATGAACATATCACAACATTTGGAGATTCAATGCTCAAATTCTTAATTTAAATTGATTCAACAAGCTACATGTTTTTTCATAAACAAACAAATACCAATGCACAAGAATAAAAATTATGAATTACCAACAATTCATAACAACTTAAGATTCAGTGTAACTACATAGCTTCAATTCATTTAATATCACACAAATTACAAGCCCAAATTGTTGTTTATTACACCATTCACACAAAAATACCTTCGATTTTCACAAATTAAAGCTACAAATATCTGCAAAACCTCAAAACTGTAGTTACAAAAAGAAACAATGAGTTCCATTCTTCTCCTCGCTCGAGAGCTTTTCTTCTTTTCTTCTTATTCTAAATACTCTTTTATTATTGTTTCCCAAAATAAATCGATCACGACAACCAAGAGTCACAAAGGGTGAATTGTTTCCCCTTCTCCACAAAATAAAGGAGACTAAAAATATTATTTTAATTTTCTTTTACACTAGAAAATAACTCCTCCAACATATTATAAAACCAAAATATACTCCCTAATGTAAATATTTACAATTTCTTATAAAACATTTAAAAATTCATCCTAGCTTTGCTCTGTGGAGATACCATCACATTGATAAACTCTTGTCCAGACTCTCACAACTTCTGCATCAAGAACAATGTCCTTAAGAAGGATTGAGCTTGAGGTTTCGAGTACGGTTGCGTCTTTTCATGAATGGAATACCTTTATTTAAAATGAAAGACTTAAATTCAACATACATAATCCCATAAAATAATGTGGATGATATGTATTTGTGAGGCTAAACTTAGGAAGCCCGACCTTTCAAGGTAAACTACATAAAATCAAGATATAGATTAAAAAAACAAAATCATCAAAAGGTATGAGACCTTGTGTTCGCATACTTAAGGACATAGTCGATTGCAATATTTTTAAACTAATTTTTTGTATTAAAAATTTGATAATTTTTTGTGTCTTGTATATCCAAATCAATATATATAACACCAAATGAAATTCCTATAGATTGCAATAGGATTATTTTTATTCAATTCACATCATATTTTATAAGGATTTGGCCTTACAATTCTTTTATGCGACCTGATATGGTTGAAGGGGCCTTTTTTCTTGAGAAAGAAAGGACCACGTCTCACAATCTCTCTTGAATTGATTGTAAAGTTCACATGGTACAAAATGCTTCTTCTTAGCCAATCATTAAAATAAGAAGACTATCTTTATGGGAAAGATGAGTGTCTTGTAACTTCCATTATTAAATCACTTGGATACTAAATTATAACCCCTTATGTATTCTAAAGAATTCCATGAAATATCGGGTAACCTTCTTCCAAGCTTCCTAACTTCTCTAAAGCATGGATGAACTAGTAATATTAAAATTTGTTGAGGTGACCAACATATGATAATGTTGAAATAAGCCTTGTAACCCAGCAAAATGTTACTATGAATAATCTTGAATTTGAGGAGCTACTTCCATAGTTCATCACTAAAAGGACTATGGAAATCCCATTTACAAGATAGTATCCAATGTCACTCATGTTGAATTTTCCATCTTGTATATATATTATGGAAATTCTCAATGCAACTATTAAAAGATATCTTTTCCCCAAACATGAGAAAAAATAAATTCTTTAGTAGTTTGTCCATTTCACAAAATTGGGAATTAGAGGGGAACCAATAAAAAACATAATACAAACTCGTTTTTGAAGAATTTATGAATCTCAATGACCTTACTAACAACTAACGAATCTTGGATATATGAACTATGATTCTTAAACTATAGTGCTTGAAAGCTCCAATATCATATGCAATTTAAGGAAACATTGAATCTAAAGGGCACTCCCAAATAACTAATATTTTTCCATAATTAGCCTCCAATAATTATTTAACCAATGAAGTGTAATAAATGTTTCAATAACTTATAAATCAAACTCTTGATCACCAATAACTCACCATACAGTCATACAAAATGCAGCCAAGTAGCTCAAGACAGTAAGCAAAATCAAGATATAACAACGATAGAAAAGGGAGAATCGTCGAAAATTTGATTATTTAACAATTTTATTCTTGGTCAATAAAGTCAAACTAAAAAGTTAACACATAAAGTTATTATCCATCACACCCAAGTTTAATTCTCACTTATAACATAGTTACCTCTAATAAGTTGATTTTCCTTTAGAAGGAACTATTTCATATGTCATGGGTATCTTCAACAACTTTTGTACACAAAATTAGTCCTAATCATGATTGCTTAACGTTATTGTTTCATATACCATAGAAATTTTGAGCATATTTTGTGCACAAAAGTACCTTAATCACAATTGCTTAACAACACATGTTTTTCCAGATTTAAAAATATTATATTGATATCAAAACAAATAAATTATCGAATTTCAAAATAAAATTCAGTAAAAATATATAATAAAAACACAAAATCTACTCGTATAAAAATGTAAAAATAATTTTTATTACAAATTTACAGAGGCTAAAAATAACCATAAATACAAACTACTAGTAATCCCAACTAAACAAACAAACACACCAAAAAAACATGATAAATGATAACAAATCAACTTCCCATAAGCTTTGTCAAAATCAATCTTAAGAAAAAAGAATCTTTTTGATGCAGGAGCATCCAGCGCTGAGGAGACTTAAGAGGCTGACAGTCTCGTGAAGAATTCAGAAACAAATGGTCGTTCATTTTAACTGGACAAGTGTTGGGCTTGTCGGTCATTTGATTTTACTCTTACTTAGTTTTTATTTTATTTATCTGTTGCAGTTATTTAGGAGACTGATTACAGGACAATTAACTAATTAGTTCTTTAGCAGTTATAGTAGTTAGAATTAGTTTCATAGCTGGAAAAAAATAGTTATTTTCTATTCAGACAGTTTTTCCAAGAACAGTTAAAGACATTTTGTTTTAAAAGCAGGAGGGACATCATTGTACGGGCTCTCTCCCCCGAAAAAGAAGAAAAGAAAAACAATCATCTTTGTTTATCAGAAATTAATTTTCATTTGATTTTCCTTCATTACTGTAAAATCGAATCACAAGACTATTCTCTGTCAACAGAATTACAAGCATAGAGTATTCTTTTATTATAGAGCTTTCCATCGTGTGTGAAATGTATTAACAGCAACGACACCATAGAAGAAGTAAACAGACAAGGCGAACCAAGTACAGGCGGACGACCAGAGTCGACTTGAGTCATAAAACGAGAACGAGAAAACAGCAAAGAGTCCCAGGAGTAACCCACAGACATTAATTTACATTCGGCAACGAAATATCTACAGGTATTTTAAGAACTTAACAAACTCTCATCAATTGAATGCATGGATCGATAGTTACAGAGTTAGAGCGAACACACATAATAAATCTTTTTTTTGTATAAACAATGTCATCAAATATTTGAGAACGGAGAGGTGAAATTCCATGTATCATTGATAACAACATATAAGAGCCGAGAGTCAGATTCATCGTAAAAAGGAGTCCCTTAAATATATTAAGCAGAGTGTATAAAATACAGACAGAGATTCACTGTCGAACCAACAACACACAGTGACAAATGAAACCAGACCATCTCAAGTCATAACAGCCAAAACAGGATGCCGAGGGCTTGTGGTGCCGAATACGAAGCAACAGGAGGAGGGCTCGCAATTGTCGAGAAAACCCTCATAGAACCGACAGAATACCCAGACACCCATTAACTATCTTCCTATAACAGAGTTATTCGAGGAGAAGAAAACGAATAACCAGTACCCGAAGAGGGTTTCTCAACAACAGGAGACGAGAGCAAGAAAAACCACAGACGAAAGGGATATCACCCTCACAGGACCGAACTTGACAATTACCGAACCTACAAGACCTATAGCATTGACAGTTAAATGTATTGCCTATGGAAATGGAATAGAGCTACCCGTTGACTGAAGCATCGAAGCCATCAACGAGTTCGTGGAGCTGCATTGGCCATCGAACGATACAGGTGGGTGCCTGTCACCAAAAACCAAACAAACCGTGTTAGAAGCTGAAGCACAGTAGTAAGCCGAGAATGAAGTAAAAGACAGGCAAGGGTTGATAAAGGGTTACCTGTGTATGAGAAAGGAACTCGAGACAACCAGAAAAAAACCATCACAACCTGCTGACAGTGGCGACAAGGCGTTAGGGACAAAACCATGAAAACCCAGAACGTTTGTCATGAAGAGTAGACTTAC
>APFE030830135.1:160452-183004 GCA_000404065.3 Pinus taeda | reverse complement strand
TTTCATGTTTTATATTTGATAATATAAAAGTCTTTTATCTCTTATATATCTCCAATATATTATGTTATTTTTCCCCAATATATATATGCCAATATGAACCCACATGGTATAATATTGCTCCCCTCTAAAACCTGTGTTGAGAAAAAATGTAAAAAAAAAATATTATTATCAAAATTTGTTTATATAATAAGATTCCGGTTTGAGTTTTTTATATCATTTGCATATGAAATACCTAAAGTTTTTTATATCATTTGCATATGAAATAACTAAATCCATATATGTTAAGGTTGAAGATAACCTGACGTTGCTATGTATTTAAGAAGAATACTCCAAGGGGATAGCCTTGTACTTTCAAGAATTTGATTAGTTTTTTATATCATCTGCATATAAAATACCTCGATCCATATCTATGTTTAGGTTGAAGATAGGCTGACCTTGTTCGGTATTTAAGAAGAATACTCCAAGAGGATAGCCTTGTACTTTCAGGAATTTGTTTGAGTTTTTTTTATATCATTTGCATATGAAATATGTCGATCCATATACATGTCTAGGTTGAAGATAGGCTGACCCTGTTTTGTATTTAAGAAGAATACTCCAGACCTTGTTCTGTATATAAGAAGAATACTCCAAGGGGATTTACGTTAGAAGTTGAGTCAATATTCATGATCCTCTATTATCATTTACTTAATCATACAATATGATTATGTTGCGTGTGAATTGAACTGCAATATTTCTTTAATTTAAGCATGAGTTCGAATTGTATTCTCTTGTGAATTGTTGGGTACGTCGTTCATTTACTTTTGCTTCTTTTATATCCAAGATTTCTGATATTATAAGATGTGACATAATGTGCAGGCTTAATTTCTTGTTACTTATTATTTCATGGATGTATGTTTCATTTTGTACATCATTAGGGACACAGCCGGACAGGAACGTTTTCGGAGTTTGATACCAAGTTACATACGAGACTCATCCATTGTCGTTTTAGTCTACGATGTTGCAAGTAAGATTTTATTTTTCTCTGTAAGATGTTGCAAGTAAGATTTTATTTTTCTGGTAAGCGCTGTGATTATTGGCACATTTATAACTATGCTAGAAATATTTTTTTGGAATACAACAATGCTTACGTGGTGATAATTGAAAACTTCAACGTGTCAAAGAAAAATCCAATCTTTCAAAACTCTTTTTTAATTGAGTGGCCCCTCCAAAAGTGTATGCTTGCTTCCGTTTTCCTTTTACTTGAACTTGGTCATTCTTTCCAACATATTTTACACATGATATGGGAACGATGACAACAATGGTAATATATATTATAAGACATATTCACACAAATTAAACATTAGAAGAAAATTATAAGTACCAAGGCAATATATTGCATACAAATTAAACACAAGAAAACTAATAAGAATTCAATTACTAAGTAGGAAGAAAAATCTCAAATTGTATATATGTGTAAGGTAAAAGTTGTTACCTTAGGGGATATTTTATTGTACAAACAAGGCTTTTAAATTGTAATCTTAAATTAAATTATTTTTCTGTCTTATAATCAAAATAATTTGTTGCTAAATTGTGACCTTAGGTGTACAACTTGAGTGGACATGAAGCCAAAAACATGTTTTTCTTCCTTAAAGATCATAGGTTAAAGTCTTTGGTGTTGGAATACAATTTATATACTCACATCAATATGGAGATGAATTCATAAACACCTTACATTAAGTCAAAATTTCTTTATAGTTAGTCATCTTTTTTATTACAACACCCTATAGCTATCATTACTTAGATCCTCATCTTCTATATATGATTCTTTTAACTTCATAAAGGATTAAATTTCTTGCTTCCATCATGAACTTGGGATTTTGTGCCAAGAAAAGAGAGTACAATCTCCTATTAATTCATGGTGGAAGTTGAACTTTGACATTATATATTACTATTTATTTGAGGATGAAACATCTCAAGGGGAATGACTTGTAATATACCTAAGTGCTTATTATTGCATACATGTGTATTTATTAGTATCTAGTAATTAGGATATATATAGTTACCTTTCACTAAGTTCACAATTATTCATTATAACACATCTAATTTAGCTAAAAATATCAAATTATTATTTCTATGAGGACGAAGCATTTCAAGGCGAATTACTTGAATATACTTAAATACATATTATCACAAACATGCACATTTATTAGTAACTCGTAACTAGGATACATATGGACACAAACATCCTAATTAATTAATATATTATTAGTCACCCTAATTATTCATTTTGACTCACACATCCAATGTATTATTGAAAGAAATCACATCCATTCTTGTAATCATTACTTTCATATTCAATATAAAATTTCATTTTTCTAATCATTACTTTCATATTTGATATAGTATATTTTTTCCTTTATGACTTACTTGGGGATGTCCCTTTTATTATAATGCAATGATGACTCCTCATAACTACCTCTACATACATCACATGACTCATTTCTTTGGCCAACTTTATAAAAACATTGGCATGTTCTACAATAGGAATGAACTTCACATCTTGACTCAGGACATTGAAATTGACTTTGACAAACAAAACCAACTCTAGGTTAAAACACATTTATTCCCTTTGGCTGAGGTGGGATGATTACTCATTAAAAGTACATTTTTATGCGCTAATCATTTTCAACCAACAAAATTGTATGGTGGTAAAAAATACCTTTACAAGAAAGTGTGGTGGTAGAAAGGAAGAAAAATTCATCTTGAAACCTTTTTGGAGTGACATCTCTGAATACATGTTCAATTATTTGATCCTTACTATATAAGTTATCGGTAACATATGTAACATTAAGTTCATGAAATTTGGCCTTTCTAATTAATTCTTAATGTGTTGGAAAGTTGGAATTGCCTGGATGGTTTGTGGCATTTGCTATGTTGGCATTGATGACAATGGACTAGCATTGAGGCAGAGAGAGTTGCAACCATGTTTCAGGTAACATATGGGCTCAAATCCTACATCAAACCTTCTCCATTGAAAATTACTCTGAAAGAAATTTCCAACGGTACGTGGAAGTCTAGAAATGACCATTAGGATTAAAAGATATTAATAGCCAAATAAAAGGAGCTTGAAGTCCTTTGGAGCAGGTCAAATATCGGGAGACAGAATTATGAAGGCTAAATATCAGAAGTAGGGAGCCATCAGGATTGTTGAGACCTTGACAATCTCTCTAAAAGAAACCTAAAATGAGTAGTAGAATATTGGAGCCTATTTTTGGAGGTTTGGAACCTCGGGAGCCTGGAGATTTTGGAACCTGAGATATGAGAGAAAGTCACAATATCAGAGGTTAGAGGAGATGGCACAGAAATGCATATCAAAATCTCAAAACCTCGTAATTTATTATAAATTAAATTTTGTTAGAAGCGCTAAAGTTTGTGAAGGAGAGAAATTACAAAGGAATTCGGTGAAAAACCAAGGACCAATAAGGCCCTTTCTCTCTCCTCTAATAGACACATGGCAGAAGTTGATTGACCCCTCAAGAGATGATGAGGCATATAACGTCAACATGATGTGACTATATGGTGTACATGTGGCTATCAGACTCGGGCATTTTTGGTGGCCTAATGGGGAAAATCAGGGTGACACATGTCACCAGTAAGGAGTCACCACGTGGAGTGATGATGAAAACATGTCATCATCTCAGAGGTCGACATATCGGAGGTTGGATTTTTTATAACTCCTGTCTAATTTCTTTATAAAAAAGTTCTAATCCAATAAAGGGGCTTTGATGTGGACTAACACATGGTTGTGGGAGATCTAAAGGACCAAGGGTGCAAAGAAGGCCTAAGCACCTATGTGTTATCTGATGCCATGTAGAAATTATTTCAGAGGTCAAAATTTTAGAAGTCCTCCATAATTGTGATTTGGAGAGAAGTTACAAAATAGGGAGCTCCAATTGTGTTTGGAACTTGGTTGTATGGATCTAAAGGACCAATGGCATAAAGTATACCTCAGCACTTGAGTGCTTAAAAGACGTGTCGAAAGTACATTTCAGAGGTCAAAATTTTGAGCACCTCTCTAATTGAATTATGAGAAAGTTATGATATGGAGGAGCTCTGATATGTTGGCGCTTGGTCAAGGAAACCAAAAAGAACCAAGAGCGAAAGATATACACAGGAAGATAGTTCCCTGACATGAGCATGTAGGTCCTAGTACCTAATCACTAAGCCAACGATCTCAAGCAATGATCATATGAGAAAGAAAGTGATAAGGGGGCTAAGCAGTAATGGATAAAGGCATCCGAATAGTGCGATTTCGTAACGTTCATTTTATATAAGTTAAAATGTGTTATAGCTCTGATATTGTTGTACATAACATTAAATGATAAATGGGTAGGTAACTGCTGAGTAAATGTGTGCATAGAAGTTGGTTGATGGAGTTAATGGAAACTGCAGAAATTGCTTGGTCAAGGCAACAAGGACCACCATTCTCAGGGAAGAACTGCTGGGTTGGTATTGATGTTGGAAGAAATCCATCTCTTATCTCTCGTGCACATATTATAGACTTAAATGAGGAACATACAAGCCACTCTAAAGTACAGTCAAGCTTTACAAAGACATGAATAAACATGTGGAGTCTCATTGGAGTGTGCAGGTGGATTGGGATTAAGTTGCCAGCATGGAGGATCACATAGAGAGTTGGTGAAGCACTCAGCAACGAATCCTCATATTTAATGTAGTGGAAACATTCAGGTAATAGATGCAAAAACAATATGGAGGTGTCATAAGAGGTAAACTCAGACATTGTGGAAACTAACAATAGAGGCAACATTGTGCAGAGTGCAGAAAAGGTTCAAAACAATTGATTGTCATTGAGCAAAGTGGGGAAGAGAGTATTTTTTCATGCGCTAAATAGTGTAGAGCAGAGCGTGTGAGAGATGAGTAATTAGCCCAAGTGTTGAACTGGAGCAGAGTGTTGCAAAGACCCTGTGGAATAGAAGGTAGAGTGCAGAGGATAAGGTGCTGCTATGTGAGGCTGAGATAACCTGGGGAATTGTAGAGGAAAAAGAGAAGAAGTTGATTAAGCAGTAAACCAGATTAGTATTGTTCTGTATTTGTATTTAAATTTCCTCTGTTTTCAGTTTTAAAATTGTACGAAAGGTAGGACAATGGCTAGAATAGGTGGTGGAATGCATCCATAAGAGGCTGGTTCCTCTTGGAAAGTAGGTGGTTGATATCCTAAGGGAGTCAGTTCCTCTTGTGAGTGGGTGCTCACAAAAAAACTCATTTAATTAAGTAGGTGCTTAATTTAAATCATAACAACAAAGAAATTGGTGGTTATCTCCCTTTGGGGTTCAACGTAAAAATATCGGTGTCAATAGGTATATTTTTCTCATGTGCTAGATTGTATGTACATGTGAATTTATTATCTTGCCATTCATTTGTATTATGTATGAATGCAAACATATGTAACAAACAATAGGGGAAATAACTAAATACATTCATAAAACGTTTTAAGAATCTCACTATTACTGATTCACCCCCCCTCAGTAGTTTCTTATTTCAACAATTGGTAATAGAGCCAAGTTCCTTTAGGAACAATCCAACCACTAGAAGGTACATCCATAAAGAATTATATGTAGGCAAGAGAGTCAGTATGCTTAATTAAGAAAGATACCAGTCTTTTATGGGACAAATTATGCCTTCTGGAAAGTTAGGATGGAAGCCTATCTTATGTCCGTAGGAGTAGATGTTTGGAGATCTACACTAATAGATTATGATGTCCCCGATGTCCCTCCCACTGATGCAGATGGTAAAAAAATGTATGGAAATAACATTAAAGCTAAGAATTACATATTCTTTGGGCTTAGTCAATATTAATTCGTAAAGGTTATGCACTTTAGGTGTGCCAAGGAAGCATGGGTGAAGCTCAATCAAAGTCATGAAGGAGATGACAAAATCAAGCAGGCCAAACTTCAAACTTTCAGAATGAGGTTTGGAAGTTTAAAAAAGGGTGAAGAAGAAATCATAGCAGAATACTTCCTCAGAGTGGATGAAGTAACCAATATGATTAGAGGACTTGGTGAAGAAGCCAAGCAAGATATGATTGTTCAAAAAGTCTTAAGATACCAACCCATGAGATTTAATGTCAAAGTAACATCTATTGAAGAAATGGCTAATTTAAAGGATCCCAAGATGGACCAATTGCTTGGTACTCTGACAGCCTATGAGATGAGAGTAGAAAGAGAGATGTCTAAACCCAAGGAGGCAACACTCAAAGTGTCCAAGAAGGCCAAGGAGTACAAAGATCATCAAGACTGCTCCAACTATGAATTTCATCAGGATTTGGCTCAATTTTAAAGTAAACTAAAGTGTGCATTAGGAAAATATAAAGGAAATTTTCCCTTTAAATGATTTGACTGTGGGAGAGTTGAACATTTCTCATCCAAGTGTCCTTACAAAGAAAGGACTAAAAATGAAGATCATCAGAAATTTATAAACAAAGCTTAGAAACATTAGAAGAAGAAGTTCTATAAGAAAAATGGGCTCTACTCCAAAGAGGGTAGTTCAACACCATAGTTAAACAACAAGAACTATTCAGAAGATGATTCAGATAAGGACTTACTTATAGAATTTGAAGTAGACCCCAAGAAACAAAATATTATTGATTCTGAATTGAAGAAGAAGTAAGAATAATGGATTTTTCAATGGGAACTCATCAGTGCTGTTGATGAGTTAAACAAGGTCAGGAAAAATAATAGGCAACTAAAAGAACAACTGCAACATGCTGAAGAAGGTATGTACAACTCAGACTATGAAGACTTTGTTTATCAAAAATAGAAACTTGAAGAAGCCATTAAAAGCAAAGATAGTTTAGCCCTTATACTGGAAGAAAAACAGGGAACATGTGAGAGACTAAAAAAAGAGAACAAACATTTAAAACAAGAGTTATTCAACGTGCAAATGGAAACAATCACAAAAACAAGCAAACATGAAATTCTGACCTTGAAAGTCAAATTAGAAGAAGCTAAGTGAAAGGAAGAAGTTCTTTGTGATTTGATCCATGAATGGGAGGAAAAATGCAAGAGTCTCAAGGTAGAGGTCTTCTCCTTCAGAACGAATATTGAGAAAGTAGAGACTCAAAAAGGTTTAAATGAAAAATTTGTAGAAGGCATAGGAAAGCTTGATCAAATTCTAATTAGTCAAACATTTTCAAGAAACAAAACAAGTATGGGATACCCAAGAAAATAAGAATCTTTTATTAGAAAGATAAACTTCAGGTCTACAGTGTTTGAGGAACCACAAAGCTATGCAAAGAGGCTTCAATAAAGAATCAATGAAGACAAAAGGGAAGCAAGTAAAATAGGATATCATCATTGGAATAATCACTCCATCCACCCCAAGGAGCCACACCAACGGAGAATGAATCAATCATCCAGAAAAGAGAAGTACCTACATGTACCAAATCATAAAACTTCCAACAATATGTACACTTATTTATTTTATAGTTGTTGTAATAAGTGTCACATCTTTGGACATAAGGTTGTTGACAGTAGAAGGATCAATGTTGAAAGAGTTGAAAATCCTAGATATAATAAGTATCATAATTTTATATCTCAAAACTCTCCTCTGAGAGATCGAAATGCCTTCTCTCCCCTGTTAACTGATGTTGAGTGTTTAAAATGTAATAATTTTGGGCACAAGGCATGTGAGTGTAGAAGCAGGTTTGAGTACCTATCTAAGTCCCAAAATATTTGATAGTCAGCTTCTCAAAAGGACAAGGAGAATTGGAAACGAAAAACTGAAAAGAGAATGAAATGTGGAATTGCTCTATCCACAGATAATCAAAAGAATAGATGGTATGTGGATAATGGCTATTCGAAGAATATGATTGGGGATAAGATTAAATTCTATTGCTAAAAGAAAAAAGCAGAGGGAACAATGTCACTTTCGGAAATAATGCCCAAACAGGAATTAAGGATAAAGGCATAGTCATTTTGGATCAAAAGACGAAATCTCAAAATGTGTTGTATTGGGAAGGTCTCAAGCACAACTTGCTTAGTGTAATCCATATGTGTGATAAGGGCTATGATGTGATCTTTTGATTCAAGGACTATGAGATCCGAAATGAGAAAAATGTGGTGAAAACAATCAAAACTCACAACAATGTATATGCGTTTGATGGCTCCAGAGTAAATTTCTATTTAAATAAAATGAATGATGCATGATTGTGGCATAGGAGACTTCGTCATATGAATTTTGATAGTTTTATTAGAGTCTGAAAACTGGGAGAAATGAGAGGTTTGCCAAGATTGTTAAGACCTGATAATTCATTCTACAAGTCATGTCAATTTGACAAGTAGACTAGGACTAATTTCTAGTTAAAAGTGTTCTCTTAATCTAGACCACTAGAGCTAATTCACACAGATATATGTGGCCCAACTAGAGCAAAAAACCCGAAAGGAGAAATGTGTTTTGTGCTAATCATTGATGATTTTACCACGGTGACTTGGATCACACTCTTAAAAGAAAAATCGGAAGCATTTAAAAAAAAGTAAAGCTCAAGTAGAAAATGAGAAAGATCAAATGAATAAGGTCAGACAGAGGACACGAATACACTTGAAGAGAGTTTAAATAATTTTGTGAAGAGCATGGCATTAGGAAGAAGTATTCAGTGATGAGAACCCCACAACAAAATCTAGTTGAGAGAAAGAAGAAAACAATCCAGGAAATGGCCATAACTATGTTGGATGAAGAAGATGTATCCCACATCCTTTTAAGAGAAACAACACAAGCAACAATATACCTACCAGACAGAACTCAACTCAAACCTAATAGTGATAGAACTCCCCATGAGTTGTGGAAGGGAAGACCTACATCAATTAAAAACTTCAAGGAGATTTGGAGCAAATCCTTTATTAGAAGGAATGACAAAAATCCCGGAAAGTTTGATTCATGTGCTAATGAGGGTATATTACTCGGGTACTCTTCTCGAAGTAAAGGATATAAGTGCTACAACAAACGAAAAAAGAGGGTTGAGGATTGCATTGATGTAATAATAGATGAAGTAGCTTCACAACATGATTCCTCCAATGGAAACATGAACTCAGATAGAGAAGAGAGTCTAAATGTCACACCCTCAGATCAATATGAAACACATTCATATAATGAAGGTGAGGAAATGAGAACAACTCCAAGGCCCAAAATAATTTCTAGGTATGTACGGAAGGAACATCCGGAGAGTCATATTCAAAGACATGGTGTTCAGACCAGGAGGAAACTTGTTGGCAGTTCAGGTTGTGCAAATCTTGCTTTGTTGTCTAGAATTGAGCCTAAAAATCTCAGCCAGGAAAGTGAGGAGAAATTCTGGGTAAGAACTATGAATGAAGAACTCGACCAAATTGAAAATAGTGACACATAGGAACTTGTTCCAAGAAAAAAAAGAAAAATGTCATTGGAACCTAATGGGTTTTCAGAAAAAAGCTAAATGAGTAGGGTCAAGTAATTAGGAACAAGGTGTGACTAATTTGCAAAGGGTATGCCCAAATAGAAGGGGTAGAATTTCAGGAAACCTTTGCACCAGTAGCGAGACTGGAAGCTATTAGAATGCTTCTTGCCTTTTCCAGTCACAAAAATATCAAGGTATATCAAATGGATGTGAAGTCTACCTTTCTCAATGGAGATCTAGAAGAAGAGGTTTATATTGAGTAGCCAGAAGGATTCACTCTCACTAAAGATAAAGAGTTTGTGTGCAAACTGCAAAAGGCCTGATATGGACTCAAACAGGCTCTGAGAGATTTCTACGCAAGACTGGATCAATACGTTCAACAATAAGACTTTAAGAAAAGTACTATAGGCAACAATTTATACATAAAGTTTGAGGGAGGTCATCTACTAATTGTAGTAGTATATGTGAACGACATAATCTTTGGCAGCGACATGGAACAATTGGGACATCAATTCACAAACTATATGGAGACAAATTTTGATACGTCCATGATTAGAGAGTTTTATTTATTCTTGGATTACAAATTTCTCAGTCTCAAAATGGAGTGTTTATCTCCCAATCCAAGTACCTACGAGAAACTGTGAAGAAGTTTGGGTTAGAAGATTGCAAGCTAGTTAGCAGACCTATGGTTATATGATTCAAAATGTGCAAGGAAGATGAGACACCGCTAGTAAATCATACTGAATACAGATCCATGATAGGAAGCCTATTGTCTCTCATATCTTTGGGACCAGACATCATAAAAGTGTTGGGTCTTGTGCCCAAATTTCAAGCTTTCCCTCATGAAAGTCATGTCATTGATGTCAAAAGGATTTTCAAATATCTTCAAGGGACAATGGATTATGGACTTTGGAATGCTAAAAGCAAAGAGAGTAAGTTGAAGGCCTACACTGATGCTGATTGGGCAAGAAATATTGATAACAGGAAGAACACCTCAGGTGCAACATTATTTTTAGGAAACTGCTTAGTGTTATGGGGTCAGTAAGAAACAAGCCTCCATTTCATTATTAGTTGATGAAGTAGAGTATATTTTAGTTGCCACTTGTCGCTCGCAAATTCTATGGATGAAGTAGACCTTGAAGGATATTAAGGTAGAGTTGACTAATCCTATTCCAATCATGTGTGATAATACAAGTTCCATGAGTATCTCTAAGAATCCTGTCATGAACTGAAAGACCAAGCACATCCCTATCAAGTTCTATTTCTTAAGAGAATAGGTTGCAAACAATGTTGTTATACTTGAATATGCGGCCACTAAAGACCAACTTGTAGATATATTTACCAAGCCACTGGCAAGAGAGCAACTTGAATATATTACGAAACAGATAGGGGTTGTGACTCCTCCTCCAAAATGACTCAACTATAGTGTGTGTGGAAGCTACTCAACATATGGGATCAATTGAAGAGTGGATTCAGTGGTTTAGGCGGAGTATTCAACGACATCCTTTTCCATTGATGCCAAATGGGGAGATGAAAATCATTCCTGGTTTCACAGGGAGCTTATGTTGTTGACATCAATGCCAAAGGGGGAGATTGTTGGACAATTGGCATTGCCTTGATGGTTTGTGGCATTTAGTATGTTGGCATTGATGACAACAAGAGTATAATTAAGGCAAAGAGCTTTGCAGCCATGTTTCAGGTAACAGATGGGATCAAAGCCTACATTAGACCTTCTCCACTGGAAATTTCTCTGAAAGAGATTTCGAATGGTTTGTGGAAGTCCAGAAATGACCATTGGGATCTAAAGTTATTAATAACCAAAGTAAGGGAGCTTGGAGTCCTTTGAAGCAGGTCAAATATCACGAGTTGAATTTTGGAAGGTTGAGTATTAGAAGCAGGTAGCCATCAAGACCTCAGGATTCTATTTTAAAAGAAACATGAAAGGAGAAGCCGGATATTTGAGCCAATTTTTGGACATTTGGAACCTTGGGATCCTAGAGATTTTGGAACCTGAGATATCAAAGAAAACCGCAATATCGGAGGTCAGACTAAATGGCACATAAAGGCATATTGGAATTTCATTTCCTTGGAAGCATCGAGGTTTGTGAAGCAGATGAATTACAAAGGAATTCAGTGAAAAACCAATGACCAAGAAGAACCTTTCTCTCTCCTCTAATAGACACATGGTAACAACTGATTGGCCCCTTAGGAGCTGATGAGGCAGATGAAATTAGCATGATGTGACTATACGATGGACACGTGGAAATCAAATTTAGCATTTTTGGTGGCCTAATGGGGAGAATTTGGGTGACATGTGTCACCACTAAGGAGGCACCATGTGGAGTGATGATGACAAGATGACGTCATCTTAGACGTCTGCGTATCAGAGGTTGGATTTTTTGTAACTCATGTCTAATTACATTATAGAAAAGCTTTGATTCAATAAAGGGGATCCGATGTGGACTGGTACATGGTCGTGGGAGATCCAAAGGACCAAGGGTGTAGGTAAGGCCTAAGAACCTAAGTATTATGTGATACCACGTAGAAAGTATTTCAAAGGTTGAAATTTCAAAACTCCTCCATAATTGTAATTTGGAGAGAAGTTACGAAACATGGAGCATAGATGGTCTTTAATGCTTGGTCGTCTAGATCTAAAGGACAAATGACATAAAGAATACCTTAGCACCTAAGTGATCAAAAAACGTGTGGGAAGTACATTTTGGAGGCCAAAATTTCAGAAACCTCTCTAATTGAATTACGAGAATGTTCTGATATGCAGGAGCTCTGATGTGTTGGTGCTTGGTCAAGGAAACCCAAAAAAACGAAGCACAAGAGCTATGCACAAGAAGATAATACCCAACAAGAGCATACAAGTCCTAGCACCTAGGCACTAAGCCAATGGTCTCACGAAGCCATCATATAAGAAGAAAATGATAAGGGGGCTAAGCACTAAGGGGCTAAAGGCATAAGAATGGTGCGATTTCATAACGTTCTTTGTATATAAGTTACGATGTGTTATAGCTCTGATATTGTTGTACAAAGTATTAAAGGATGAATGGTTCAACAACTTCTAACTAAACGTGTTCAGCAAAGTTGGTTGATGGAGTTAATGGCAATTACAAAAATCTCTTGGTCAAGGGAATGAGGACCATGATTCTCAGGGAAGAATTACTGGTCTGGTCTTGATTTTGTATGAAAGCCATCTCTTATACCCCGTGCACATATTATAGACTTAAATGAGGAACAAACAAGCGACTCTAAAGTACATTCAATCTCTTTGAAGCCATGAATAAGCATGGGGATTCTCATTGGAGTGCGTAGGTGGACTGAGATTAAATTCTTAGCATGGAGGATCACACATAGAGTTGGTGAAGCACTGAGGAGCCCATCCTCTTGTTTAATGCAATGACAAAACTCAGGAAACAAGTGCAACAACAATATGGAGGTGTCATACAAAGGTACCCTCGGGCAGTGTGGAAACTGATAATAAAGGAATAATTGTGCAGAGGATCAAAACAAGTGATTTCCATTGCACAAAGGGGGGAAGAGAGTATTGTTTCATGCATTGAAGAGTTTATAGGAAAGCGTGTGAGACGGAGAAATTGGCCCAAGTGTTCAACTAGAGAAAAGTGTTGCAGAGATCCTCTGGAATAGAAGCCATAGTGGAGAGGATAGGGTGCTATTGTGTGAGGCTGAGAGAGTCTGTGGAACAATAGAGGACCAAGAGCAAAAGTTGATTCTTCAGTAAACAATATTGGTATTGTTATGTATTTGTATTTGCCCCTGTTTTCAATTTGAAAATTGTATTAAAGGTAGAACAATGGCTAGAGCAGGTGATGGCCTCCATTCATAAGAGGTTCGTTCCTCTTCAAAAGTAGGTGCTTGTTATCTTAAGATCTTCACTGCCTCATGTGAGTAGGTTCTCACAAACAAATTGATGTAATTAAGTAGGTGATTAGTTTACATCATAACAACAAACAAATTGGTGGTTTTCTCCCTTTGGGTTTCCACATAAAAATATCGGTTTCAATGTGTGTATATTTCTCATGTGATGGATTGTATGTACATGTGAATTTATTATCTTCTTGTTCATTTGTATTATGTATGATTTCTCACACAAGTATCATATGATAGAGGAAAGAACTAAAGACATATTCATAAAAATTTTTAAGAATCTCACTATTACTGCTTCATCTCCCCTCTCAATGATTCCTTATTTCAAGATAGTGAAGCATAAGCTAAAGAATGAGACTTCCAAATTGACTAGATCTTTGATAACTAGTGCACCTCCACATGTTTTAATCCCCATCTTATTGGGCTTTACAACACATACATAAAAGTCTTTCCACTCCATCACAAATCTATAAAAGGTATACTTAACTCGTGAAGTTGCATTTTAAAGAGATATTTTTAGAATCATACAATAGAGGCTCTCTGATATAATTGTCCGTGAACAATTTCCCTTTTCATCATGTGATAGAGGTGGCTCCAGATTGCTAAGAAAAGAAATCAAAGTCCTTGCATAGCAGTGACACTAGGATCAGATCGAAGATCTCTTAACAAGATTTCCAGCGGCATAAACGACACTTCAATTCGAGTTCGTATGCAAAAGTTATGGTCAGTGAAAGTTTTGGTCAACTAGGCCCACTGGTTAAATTTAGCAGAGCGCCAACTAAATTTGGAGGCTCACCAAATCTGGAATTTTGGCTAAATATGACGATAGTTAATGAGGTGACAAATTGGAATTTCACAGTGACGAATTCCGATGGTCAGAAAGGGAGAATTTGTCGCCTTCTTAAAAAAACCAGTAACCCTAAATTTAGACTTCGAGTTTTTGAATTTCTCATTTATATTAAAAAAATAAAATTATTGGTAGGTTGGCCCACTGTCATACCCAACCAATTGTGCCCGTCCCCTATTCACACACACGCAAACATGTAATAACGACCAATTAGGCCAACCGTTTCAATGACATTCTAATTAAAAAGAGGGTTGTCGAAGCCACATCGACTGGGTAGGTTGACCCATCACCGACAGACCCACATAACAAACCATACCACAGTCAAAACGATGCCAATAAAAGATCAAACACTGCACTATTTTGGGGGAGGCCGCGGGGTTGGAATCCTCGTGTGGCCCCATTAATTTTACATGTTAGGCCAATGACATATGTTGGTAATTCCTATTAAAATAGTGATGAAGTTTAAATTGTTTTCATATTCCGCAAATAGTTTTTGATTGTACACATGTAAAAATTATATATATATATATAATAAAAAATTATACAATATATGGAAAACTTCAAATTGTATAATTAATTTTAAAGGTTAATTTCAAATTGTATAATTGCCACTCTCATTATGAATATCATTGTTTTAATTCTATAATGTGTATCGATTTAAAAAAATATATGAACTTTTCTGTTTGGATGTTAAGAACGCTTGATGTTAACGACAACAGCGTCCCTTTTGATGTCTCCTAAAATTTGAGGCTACTCAGATGCTCTCAAAATATGTCCATATCCATGCACTATTTCATTAAAGCTGAATGGAACATTTTTTATTTATGAAAAAATTGTGTTACAAATCAAAATAAAATCTTATCATTCAAGAAGCTAATAACACAATCTAAACTGAGTTTAACCATCGATTATTTTTGTTTTTGTTTTTGTTGGAATAAAAATAAGATTGTTTTTTATAAAGTCAATATTAAAAAAAAATTAATTTAATTTTAAATAATTTAGTTTTATTTTTTATTTATTTAATTGGTTGTAATTTTATTATGTAATGATTTGGTTTAGTTAATGTAGTGTACCATCAGATGAATTTTAAATGAATTGGTATGTATTAATTATTATGTCTTCTTGATTTCCATCAATCCTCGCTCATGTTGTGAGATCAAAACGAAATATGAATATAAGCAGTGTTTTCTTAGTCCATCATTCAAATGAATGGTATTCATCACAAATTTAGAATTTTCATGCATGCTAAATGGATCAAGAAGTCACATGGAAGAGGATGAAATCTCACCTATTTCAAATTTATACCTGACGAATGGCCTCAGATAGAATGAGAAGTAGATACCTGAATGAGGGTGTTAACGTTCAACTTCAAGGGCAAGGGTGTCGAGTCACTGGACGATAGATTTGTAGGAGCAATGTTCATGCATAATGCATGTCCATGATATTACATTGACATCACTTTTATTTAGCCCGTTGCTCGGTGGAACCGTAGATAGGTATGCCATAAATAGGATTACCATTAGTATGCATGATCCCATGCAGGAGTAAATGTTGCGCAACATAATAGTTATTGATCGCGACAACAAGGGTTTGAGGATTCCATTGAACAGATGCCAACCTCAATGAAAATAATCAAGTTATTCCTGTAAACAAGATATGAGTTATCTGGCATAAACAACAACAAATAAAAAACGTAATGTGTCAATTTCTGCTTGGTTGGTACTTGAAATTTATTTAAACAATCCTAATTCCAATCCATTTAAATAAAATCTAATTTATTTAAACAAGTCCTGATTCCCCACCCATTTAAAGCAAATCTATGGCCACCAAGGCCTATGCTGGCATTATGATACAAGTATTGTCCTTGATGGCAACTCTACAGGTCAACCTAGTTTTGATAAGAGGTTATCAGGAATATTTCTCTTATCAGGAATATTCAAAGGAAATGGGGCAGTGGTACAGAGGATCAGGAATATGTAACTAAGATCTATTGATCAAAATAAAGAAGTTGAAGGAAGAAGATGATGTAAGAGTAGTTTAAGAGACACATGCATGTTCACTTAGTCCAAGCAGCGTATACACGCAGGTACTTAGAACAGAAATAGCGTATAACATACACACGCATTCACATCAAAGCCAAAGCACGTACATGTTGAAAACCATGGTTTTGCTCTGAGGTATTTGGTCCAAGGTATCTTTGGACCATGATATTGACCCTAGGTATTTAGTCCAAGGTATTCGGTCCGTGGTATTTGATCCAAGGTATTGGTCCTAAGTGGACTCGGTCCATGGTATTGAGAAATGCCAAAAACTATATAAAGCAGAGAGGATCATAAGGCCAGATGTGCAAGTGAATAAGCTTCTAAGGAATACTTCTATCTGAAGTATATCTTATGTTGCAGGGTTATGTTTGGGACTAGATCTCAAATATCTATGTGCACTTTGAGTTCAATATTGGATCAAGATCATGAGACTTGAAATGACTTATTATTGAATGATATCATATTGGTTGAGGCTAGATCTGAGGTTTTGCATATGTTTTATTCATTATCTATCATGATCTAGGTTTGTCTGAAGTTTAGAATTACAACAAAGTTCTGAGTCAATATTTGCAGATCTGTACGGAGGTTCGTCTCGCCAAAAGACTGTATACGCACAGGTTATGTTCTTTCAAGTAGCGTATACAAAAAAAAGGCTTGATGTCCAGAGATGACTGATCTATCAGATCAGATATGGGACAAAATCGTTCAGAGATACAAAGGAGACTCTGAGGTAAAATGTGCAAAGCTTCAAACTCTCAGAATTCAGTATGAAACTCTTAAGATGCATATTGTATGGACCTGCAATCCTTGACCCGCCCACTTGGTGATGTGTAACTGCGACCGATGGAGGGCGCGCGGGTGGAACAATGCACGCACGGTTGAACCTGAACAAACAGCAGGGTTAGCTCGACTTGGTTATGCGATGGAGATATGTTATGTGCATAGAGGTTGGGAAAGCTACTTATATGCGTGCTGGCATGGTGTTAAACCTTATGGAGACCGACCGACAAATGTCTGAAGCTGACGGTGGTTAGAGCGTTTGAAGGAAGGCCGACACACATATTATGATGGCATGTGAAGGCGTGGGCAGGTTGGCTGGGTGGTTGCAACCTCGCCCTATGCTCATATATATTAGTGTTGCGTTGGAGTTCATTTGACCATCGCTCATCAATCAAACAACCTCAATCGCTCATAAGGAAGGTGCAGTCCAGTGCATGGGTGCAGGAAGGCATAAAGGTGCAGAACTTAGAGATGTGCCCGTTCATGGCCAGGGCTGCACGATGACAGCATAGTGTTGGGTGAGGGTGCGAGCAGGAGCGCCCGACGGTTGGCTGATGGCGTGCATGGGTGTGTGGTGCCCGGTGGTTGGTTGAGGGCGTGCACATGTGTGTGGCGCCCGACGGTTGGATAAGGGTGTGCACAGGTGTGTGGTGCCCGGCGGTTGGAAAAGGGTGTGCATGGGTGTGTGGCGGCTTAGTTGTGCGAAGGAGCGCCTGACGCTGAAACGTTGGTGAGCGCCCGATTTGTGCGATGACTTGGCACGGGTTCTTGGGTGACTCGTGTGAGCACCCACCCATCGTGCAAGTGTGCACAATGACTAGGTGAAGTGTTGAGATTGTGGACAGAGGTGTGTCTCGGGTGGAGGCACCCGTGTGTGGTGACTTGGAGGCGCGCCCAAGTTGCGCAAACAACACGATCTTGCGACAAGGTGAACGAAGGGTTAGTGAGTCGTGCGGTGACCGTGATGAGGTGCCAACGAGCTAGGCAACCAATTTTTTCCAAAGATTGTAAATTTGGCTAAGTATGAAACTTGGGGTTTCCAAGTATACTTATAAAGCTTGTAACTTGTAAAAGATTGTATAATATATTGTTGGGCAGACTCATTGTTCAGGGAGTTTCCCCTCCCTTTATATTGTGCAATTGTGTTCTTCATGTATAATTGCTAATGTTAATGAATGTGTGTGGGTGTTCATTGGTATAATGGATAAAGAGATAATACTTGGTTGAGAAACACAAACTAAGTAGGGTAAGTGGTTAGGCGTAGTCCATGAACATAGGTATTGGTGAAAAGAAAGTGTTTAGTGGTAGCGCACCTCGCCTAATACGATTGAAATACTACTGTAGGCCTGGGGTCGTGACAGGTGGTATTGGAGCAACTGATTTGGGCATTGAAGGTTGAAGCTGCTACACACCTCCACTGAAGTGAAGATCGTATTAGAGCTGGTATTCGAGTTGATGAAGAAGTGCTGATCACACTACACTATCGTGAGGTGGTATCAGAGCTCGGTTGGAGCTAGTGTTAGAGCAAGGTTGATCATGAAGACATCGAAGGAGGTACTTGCAGGTGAAGGAAGCTGTTTCACATACAAGTGGAACAAGGACTGGTTCAGGTTGCAGGCATCTTGGTGAAGTTTTTGTATGGTCGAAACTAGATTGAAAAAAAGAAGGAAGTTGTTAGCAATGGTAGCTGAATCTCAGGCTGGGTCTAGTCATGATGCAAAGGACACTACTCTTGGGTTCATTGAAAAAGTGTTGGAGAAGATGGAGGACATGGAAGCCTTCTGGACTAAGAAGATGGACTTGATCGAGAGAGATCAAGCGGCCAATTCAAAGATGAAGGAAGAGCTCGAGGAACTCCAGACTCAACATGAGTACAGTGATCTTATGTGTACACAACTTGAAGTAAGGGTCAAGGATGTTGAAGAGGCAAGAGACCGAGGTCTTGCAAAGATCGCGGACTTGCAGAAATCTCTTGACGAAGCCAGAGATGAGATTGTGGTGTTGAAGAAGGCCGTGAGGCATAACTCAGGTGGTGGAGTGCCTCATGTGAAAGTCAAAGAACCGGAATCTTACGATGGTACAAGGAGTGCAAAGACTCTTGGAAACTTTCTATGGGACATGTAGCAATACTTGGAACGATTGGGTCTATCTGATGATGAGACGAAGGTCAAGGTAGCTGCTCATTTTTTGACAAAGGATGCTAAGATGTGGTGCCGAAGACGGATGGATCAGACTGCCAACGACAGTGATGGTGACATTACTTCATGGGATGAGATGAAGAAAGCTTTACAGACCGATTTCAGTCCTCAAGATGAAACATGGGAAGCAAGTATGAAGATAAAGTTCATAAAGCAGACAGGGTACCTTCAGACATATTAGCGAGAGTTTGCAAGTGCAGTTCTGGAACTTCCTGACATGGTGGAGAGGGACAAGGTGTTCAATTTAATTATTGGGTTAAAGCCTTAGGCACGCAATGAAGTGAAGAGGCAGATGATTAGAACACTTGAAGAAGATTTTGCTGCTATGGACAGGTTGGTGGAGCATTATGATGAGACTTCAGATGACAGGAAGAAGAATTCCGACAAGACGAAATAAAAGAAGAAAGAGGATGCTTCGAAATCGGATGATAAGTCGAAGACGAAGAAAGCCTTCAAGTGTTGGACATGTGCTGAACCACATACGGTGAATAATTTCCCTTCTAGACTAAAAGTGGCTACGATTGCACAATCTAATGCGAAGAATGAAGAAGCTTCTGTGGGGATGATGCAGATACTTGGTGCTGCTGCTGCTACAGAGGTGATCTCTTGGAGGGATCCTAAGAGGAAGAAGTTGGAGTATGTCCGGATGAAGTTTGGAGATGTTGATATGCTCACTATGGTTGATAGTGGGGCCTCTCACAACTTCATGGGAGAAGATACTGTGAGAAGAATTGGGCTGAAATTTGTACTGGTCAAGGCACAGATGAAGAAAGTCAATTCTCCTCCTGAGTGTGTTCTTGGTGTAGCTGAAAAGGTGCACACAACACTTGGTGAATGGATAGGGAAGGTCGACTTCAATATAGTGGGGATATATGACTATGAGGTTGTGATGGGAATGGAATTATTGAAACAATTCGATGCTATGATTGTTCCACATTTGAAGAAGCTGTACATTTACGATGGAAGGGAGGATGTACCCATTGGTGTACCAACCATTGGAGTAACAAAGCATGATTGTAAGTTGGCAGTGATGCAAATGGAGGATGAGAAGTGGATGAAAGACATGAGTAAGCGGTTGTCTATGGTTGAGACAAAGCTTACCGAGCAATCATTAGTGATCAGGACTCTTTCAGATAATATCTTGGATTTGTCAAGAAGGCTAGAAGTGGTCGAGGACGATGATGAGGCATATGTGAGTGCGAATGTCCAAGAGGAGGATCGTGTCACTTATCTGCAGAGGATGGAGATAGAAGATCCTGACAGATGGATTGAGTTGATTAGTGAGGGTGAGCCTTCAGGCTCTACTCCCTCCACATCTTCTTAGATGGGAAAGAAGATGGGGCGCATTGTTAGCTTCTCATGGCAGTGAGTCCTTAAAACAAGTTGAGCAGGTATGACATATGGTGCAAGGATAGCTTGGCATCAAGCATCATGACATGTTACAGATGGGATGGAGTTTCCATGGACCTGAGCATGGTGGTGAGATTCTTGGTGGGTCCAAGATGTGGCAGAATCCGAGATAAACTCGTGAAGGCATAAGGAGGGACATTCTTATGATTTGAGCATGACAATTGGACTGATCACCCGAGTAGTTCAAGTCATGTGGGTGAGCAGTTTACCAGAGAGATGTTGGAATGAGGCTGACGAGGAGGACAGCTCACAGGATGAGGACGACACATGGTGGAGATGGTAATTCTACATATGTTGTAGGGACGTTTGCAGTATGTGGAGGAGTTGACATCAGGGATCGAGAATGAGACAAACATTGTTTATATTGGTGAGTGTCTACTAGGATGGTATGTTGTCGAGGAAGACAATGACTTCAGGTGGAGGAGGATGTAAGGACCTCCAGTCCTTGACCCACCCACTGGGTGATGTGCAACTGCGACCAAGGGAGGGCGCGCGGGTGGAACATTGCGCACACGGTTGAGCCTGAACGAATAGCAGGGTGAGCTCAACTTAGTTATGCGGTGGAGATATGTTATGCGGATAGAGGTTGGGCGAGATACTTATGTGCGTGGTGGCATGGTTTTAAACCTTATGGAGGCCGACCAACAAAAGTGTGAAGCTGACGGTGGTTTTATCATTTGAAGGATGGCTCACGCACATATTATGATGGCGTGTGAAGGCGTGGGCAGGTTAGTCGGGTGGCTGCAACCTCGTGCTATGCCCATATATATTAGTGTTGCGATGGAGCTCATTTGACCATTGCTCATTGATCAAACAACTTCGATCGCTCATAAGGAAGGTGCAGTCTAGTGCATGGGTGCAACAAGGCATAAAGGCACAGAACTTAGAGATGCGCGCATTCTTGGGTAGGGCCGCACGGTGACAACATAGTGTTAGGCCAGGGCGTGGGCAGGAGTGCCCGGCAGTTGGTTCAGGGCGTGCATGGGTGTGTGGCGCCCGACGGTTGGACAATCGTGTGCACGGGTGTGTGGTGCCCAAGTTGTGTGAAAGAGTGCCTGATGGTGAAATGTTGGTGAGCACCTGGTTTGTGCGATGACTTGGCACGGGTTCTTGGGTGACTCGGGCGAGCGCCCAGCTGTCATGCAAGTGTGCACAGTGACTTGGTGAAGTGTTGAGATTGTGGACGGAGGTGTGTCTCAGGTGGAAGTGCCCATGTGTGGCAACTTAGAGGCGCGCCCAAGTTGGGAAAACAACACGATCTTGCGACAAGGTGAACGAAGGGTTGGTGAGACATGCGGTGACCTTGCCGAGGTGCCGACGAGCTAGGCAACCGAGTTTTGCCGAAGATTGTAAATTTGGCTAAGTATGAAACTTGGGGTTTCCAAGTATACTTATAAAGCTTGTAACTTGTAAAAGACTGTATAATATATTGTTGGGCAGACTCATTGTTCAGGGAGTTGCCCCTCCCTTTATACTGTGCAATTGTGTTCTTCATGTATAATTGTTGATGTTAATGAATGTGTATGGTTGTTCATTGGTATAAAGGATAAAGAAATAATACTTGGTTGAGAAACACAAAATAAGTAGGATAAGTGGTTAGGCATAGTCCACGAACATGAGTATTGGTGAAAAGGAAGTGTTCGGTGGTGCCGCACTTCACCTGGCACGGTTGAAAGACTATCGTAGGCCTAGGGGCATGACACATAGTGATGAGAATATAGCTAGTTACTTCTTACGTATAGATGACGTTGTTAATTGTATGAAGAATCTGGGTAAACAAATAAAGGAATTTTTGGGACAAAATTGTTCAGAGATGTTGGGTTGTGTTATATTCTTTCCACGACTAACCTACGTAGTGAACCAGGGGGTTAGAGGGGGGGCGGAGCCCGCCCTTCGTTGCGCCGATTGCGCAGCAGGGGGCTCACAGGGGGGGCGGCAGCCCCCCCTGTCGGGGGGG
>APFE030830135.1:142401-157003 GCA_000404065.3 Pinus taeda | reverse complement strand
GTGAAGGTTCCTATTCCTGTAGGTGTGAGGTTATCTGCTGAACAGTGTCCCAAGACACAAGAAGAGGAAGAGGACATGTCCCGTGTTCTATATGCAAGTGCAGTCGGTAGCTTGATGTATGCCATGGTCTGTACTAGACCAGACATTGCACATGCAGTGGGAGTATTGAGCAGGTTTATGTCAAAACCAGGGAAGGAGCACTGGACAACAGTGAAGCGGTTTTCAGGTATTTGCGTGGCACTAGTGATTATGGTTTGTGCTACCAAGGAAGACCAAGATTGGACAGAGTGTTGGATATCCGTGGCTTTGTTGATGCAGACTGGGCTGGAGATCTAGATCAGAGAAGATCTACAAGTGGGTATGTGTTTAACCTATTTGGAGGTGCAGTCAGTTGGATGAGTAAGAACCAATCTGTAGTGGCACTATCAACTACAGAGGCAGAATACATGGCAGCCACTCATGCAAGCAAGGAAGCAGTTTGGTTGCAGAGATTGTGTTCAAGTATGGGGTTAGTACAGGGAGCTATAAGGATAGACTTTGACATCCAAAGTGCAATTTTCTTGGCAAAGCACCCTGCTTATCATTCAAAGACAAAGCACATTGATGTTCAGTATCACTTTGTGAGGGATCTGATAGAAGACAAAAAGGTGTTGCTGGTAAAGGTGGACACTTTGAATAATACTGCAGATGCATTGACAAAATCTGTGAGCTCTGAGAAGTTCTCTTGGTGTAGAGAAACAATGGGTGTTTAAGGGCTGGAAAAATGACTAAGCTCTCCTGTGGCCCCCTGTGGAAAGAAAACAACAAGTGGGAGATTGTTGGGTTGTGTTATATTCTTTCCACGACTAACCTACGTAGTGAACCGTGGGGTTAGAGGGGGGGTGAAGCCCCCCCTTCGTTGCCTCGATTGTGTAGGGGGGGGTCACAGGGGGGGCGGGAACCCCCCCTGTCCGGGGGGTTTGAGGGGGGCGGGTAGCCCCCGTTTACAGGGTTTGGGGCAGCGCCCCGAGAAAATTTTTTTTTGGACCCTCTATTAGGTTGGGCGAACCTACCTATGGTTCTCAGTCCATGGTTTTGGACGTGATGGTTTTTGGTCCATGTTATTGGATGCTTCGACATGTATAAATATGTATTGTAACATTGAAAGGAATATAATGAAAAATCAAGCTGCTAGTCTCGGTTTTGAGATCCAGTGGGAAATCTCTGTGTATATGTGTTTTATGTGTTATGCTCTCGCATTTTTATTTTTCCTGTGATTTAGAATTTGTATGCAGGTAATTTCTGTACGGGGTTGAAACCTACAAGGCCTCCCTTCCAAGAAAACTATGCAGAAGCTTCCACATCTAGTGAACCAACAGAGCACCCACACATTAATTTAATGGGTTTCAACAGTGGCCAACCAATTTTCCTAACTCAGGAAGACCAAGAGGCTCATACTCTTAGTCAAGGTCAAATGAAATCAGTGGAATCCTTTGATTTTAAGCAAGGATATTGAACAATTGTGTATGAAGTCCATAAGCAATACAACTTGAGAAGTAGAAGAATAGACATTCCTGATGATCCTAATCAAAAGACAATCAAGCAACCTACCAAAAATAAACTCAAGGACTCTCATATACCAATCATCCCTAAATCCATTTCCAATCCAAACAACCCAAGAGTAGAAGATGTTTCAGACAAGAATGAATCAAAACCGCACCCTATAGCTGTCTCTCCACTCAATGAAGTGGTAGAAGAACCTTTGGAAGTTGGTTAGCAAGAAACTCTAATTCATCATGAGATCCCAATAAAAGAGGCAGTTGTTGATAACTTAGTTGAAATACACAACCTAGTTGCCCAAAATGTCAGAAGACAAACAGAAGAACCCTTTAATATGGAGGTTGAAATAGGTAAGTTAAAAGTGTCCATCCCATTATCTGAATTGGCTAGGCATGAAGTGTTTAGGGAACAAATCAACAGATCATTACAAATTTCAGAAAACAAAGATTGAGTGAACATCCTTGATGATCAACTAGAACCTATATTTGGCCCTAAAGCAAATGGTAAAACAGTAGATGGAGGAGTCCCTCCCTTTTATGTGAGTCTAAACATTCATGACAAGGTGCTTCACAATGCAATGTTTGATTAAGGAGCTTCACATAATCTGATGCCCAAATCTGTCATGGAGAAGTTGGACCTAGATATCACAAGGCCATACAAAGACTTCTTTTCCTTTCATTCCAGTCAGGTCTGGTCTCTAGGCTTAATCAAGGATCTATGTGTGTTATTATTCCAATATCCACCAAGACAATTCTCATGGATGTGGTGGTAGCTGATATTCCACCAAAGTATGGAATGTTGTTATCTAGGTCCTGGGGTGCCAAGCTACAAGGATATTTGCAACTAGACATGTCTTATGCCACAATCTCAGTCTTCGGCCAGCCTAAAAGGCTATACCGAGAAACTTTGATGAAGTATGTAGTTAGTACTCAAGAAAAACCCCAAAACTTTCCCATTTATTCCATACATTCAGACATGGACTCTTTCATCTTATACAACACTGAAATTCAAACCCAAGCTGATGTAAAAAGGGTGACTTTGAGTCAGGAAGAATTCCTAGACAAAGAATCCACAGTTCAGATTCAAGAAATCTTGGAAGACAATAAATTAACAATCACACATAAGCAACCCTATGAGACTGTAAATCCAACTATCCCTGCTGAGCAAATGGAAAAGGCTCCTAATACCAACGCAAATCAAGAAATCCTATGGTATCTAGTGTTTGATGGATCTATTAATAAGCTAGGAGGAGGGGTAGGGGTTTGGATACACAATGTGAAGGATGACCACACTAAAGGACATGCATTTAGATTGACTTTCAGGTGCATTAACAACATGGCAGAGTATGAAGCCCTCCTTTTAGGACTCAAAGTGATAAAAAACTTAGGTGCAGCCCCGGATATCAATTTTGGGAGACTCTGACCTCATTATCCAACAAATAAAGGGTAACTTCATTACAAATGATCTTAGGCTGAGGTCATATAGAGTTGCTACAATGGAAATTCTCAACACCTTTCTTGAAACCCAACTGACCAAGATTCCAAGGAATCAAAATCTCCATGCCCATAGTCTTGCAACTTTTGCAAGCACTTGCAAATTGCCATTCAAGCCTAATTACCTATTTATTGCTGAAATAGAACATAGACCTGCAGTACCAGATAATGTCAAAAATTGGCAGGTGTTTGAAAATGATACACAAATCAACAATTTCCTAACTTTGAAAGAAGAGTTCACAAGCACAAAAATGGATACCAACACTATAGAGGAAAGCAGCCAAATGGACAAAGTTGAAACACATATCTCTGCTGAAACAGCAAACCAACTTCTACATCCCACCAAATTCACTAAAACAGATTTACAGCAACTTCATGACAAAGAAGGTGAGGATGCAATTGCAGCAGAATGTGAAGTCATTGAGCTCAAAGATAATTTTCTAGCTACAGGACTTACTCCTTTAGAGGACATGTTTGACTCAAATGACATCTCTAGGAAATATAAAATGCAGCCATTAAACGCTGAAATTGAGGACTGTAATTTAGGCACTGCAGAAAATCCCAAAATGATAAAAATTTTCCAAAGCTCTACCTCGTGACCAAAAACCCAAGTATATTAAACTATTCAAAGAATTTCAAGATGTCTTTGCATGGAGTTATGAAGACCTAAAGTCTTATGATACTGTAGTAATCCAACACACAATAACTCTCAAAGAAAACCAAAAACCTTTCAAACGGAAACTTAGGAGGGTCAACCCTGTGCTGCTCGCTTTGATTGAAAAATAAGTTAAGAGAATGTATGAAGCTGGAATTATAGCTCCAATCAGATTCTCATAATGGGTTTCGAATTTAGTGCCCACTAGAAAGAAGACAGGGGAGATAAGGTTATGTGTTGACTTGAGAAATTTGAACAAAGTCTCTTTAAAGGACAACTACCCTTTGCCCAAATTGGATCACATTCTGTAAAGGGTAGTGGGTGCTTCAAGAATATCACTGTTAGATGGATACTCAGACTTCAATCAAATCCTAATGCACCCTGATGACCAAGATAAAACTGCTTTCACCACCCATTGTGGAACATTCAAGTATGTGAAAATGCCTTTTGGACTCAAGAATGTAGGAGCAACTATTTAAAGAGCCATGGATATTGCTTTTGCTAAAGAAATCCATGACCTTTTAGTCATTTACCTAGATGACCTTACAACTTTCTCCAAATCAGATCAGGAGCACCTAGATCATCTAAGGCAAGTATTCTTAATCTGTAGGAAATATGGCATATCATTAAACCCAAAGAAATCCCTATTTGGCCTAGAAGAAGGAAAATTATTGGGCCATATCATCTCTAAAGAAGGCATTAGAATTGACCCAAATAGAATACAAGCCATCCTACAAGTCCCTCACCCCAGAAACATTAAAGAACTACAAGCCTTTTTGGGAAAAATCAACTTTTAGGAGATTCATACCAATTCTGGCCGAGCTAATAAGATTGCTGAACAACATGACCAAAAAGGACTCAAAGGTCAAGTGGACAATGGAAACTAAGCAAGCCTTTGAAGAAATCAAACAAGCTTTAACTCAAACGCTAGTCCTCACAAGCCCCAATTTTGACAAAGACTTTATCATATTCTAATTTGCATTAGAACATACAACTGCTGTTGTCTTGCTTCAAAAGGATGACCAGGGATGTGAAAAACCCATATCCTTCTTCAGCAAAGCCCTTAGAGATGCCCCTCTGAAATATCAAATCATGGAGAAACAAGCATATGCCCTTGTAAAGGCCATCAAGGACTTTATAGTTTACATCTTCTACTCCCATGTGATTGCTTATGTGCCCAACACTGTTGTTAAAGACATCTTGACCCAAGAAGGCATTGAAGGAAAAAGGGCAAAATGGATAGGTACCATACTGGAATATGACATTGAAATTAAACCCACAAAACCGATAAAAGGACAAGGGCTATCTAAACTCATGATTGAAACTAACTTTCAAGCCCTTGACATAAATCAACTGGATAATGAGCAGGAGATGGCGACTCCATAGATCAATCAAGCCTTTTTATAGTTACATTTGTATGCTGACATATCTTTTGTGTTATTAAACCTGCAAGCTCCTCTAGGATTATCCAGAACCATGAAAATATTTTTGAAAATGAAAGCTTCTAAGTTCTGCATTATAGATCATGTTCTCTTTTGGAAAAACCATGAAGGTGTTTTATTAACTTGTCTAATAAAAGAGGAAACTGACAAGGTCCTCAAAGAATTTCATGCAGGGGATTGTGGTGGACATTTTTATTGGAAATCAACTGCTGACAAAATCCTAAGGGCTGGATTTTATTGGCCCACCTTATTTATTGATGTAAAAAAATATGTAACTTCTTGCCACAAATTCCAGATCTTTGAAGGCAAGAAAAAGTTGTTGCCTCTGCCCCTCAAACCCATTTCCACTGAGAAACCATTTCAAAAATGGGGTTTAGACTTCATTGGGTAAATCCACCCTTCATCCTTTGGCCAACACAAGTGGATTTTGACTGCTATAGACTATTTTACCAAGTGGATAGAGGCCATCCCTTGTAGGCAAGCCAATGACTCAACAATCATTCAATTCCTTGAGACCAACATCTTGTCTAGGTTTGGTTGCCCAGAGAAAATTATTATAGACAATGTTGTTGCCTTTAAGTCTAAAAAAATGATTAATTTCTATCATAAATACCACATTACCTTGGGCCATTCCACAGGCTATTACCCTCAAGGTAATGGCCTAGCTAAATCCTCCAACAAGAGCTTGATCAACCTTATTAAGAAAGTCTTAGAGGAGAACAAGAAGAACTGGCATAAAAAGCTTTTGAATGCCCTATGGGCAGATAGATTGACCACCAAGAGATCTATTGGGACCAACCCCTATCAATTGGTTTATGGAATGGAGGTAGTTTTCCCTTCTTCTTTGGGAATCCCAGTGATAAAGCTGCTACAAGAGATACAAGAAAAACCTAATGATATTCAGATAAGGATCAATCAAACTATTTACTTGCAGCAAGCAAGAGAAGAGATCTACCATAGAGCCCAAGTCCTACAAGAAAAGCTTAAAAAGATATTTGAAAAAAGAACCAAAGCAGAGGATTTTTCATTGGGGATAAAGTTCTAAAGTGGGATTCCAGAAGAGAAGATAAAGGAAAACATGGAAAATTTGATTTCTCATGGAGAGGACCATTTATCATTCAGACTGTACAAGGAAACAACACCTACTTTTTGAAAAGTTTGGATGGTATAGAGGTAGAGGGTGGACCAGTCAATGGTAGAATGTTGAAGCACTATTTTCAGCCACCTTTTTAAGAATAGCAGCACTTCAACTTGTACATAGTAGTGTTTAATTTCTGCAGTTTATTACAGCATTAGAACATGGAATAAGTTATAGCAAATTTTGAGGAAAAAGCAAGGAATTGTGCCACCTTTGGGTCTTGTATTTTTAGCACATCAAAAGAAGCTAAAGAATCAGACTTGGGAGTTGTGAAAATGATGAGAAATGATCAAACAAACTACCCAAAACAGAGCTGCAATTTTGGAGTAAGTTCATGAGAAATACAGGCATTGCAGAGGAGCCATTTTGTGAACAACCGAGGATAAATTTCAGACTACAGCAAGGAACTAAAAGATAAGGCCATCTGACCTATTGTTCTTGAATTTTCACTAGGAAAAGCCATCCCTAAGTGGAGCCACTATTAGCTTCCTATACCAATAGAGTTTCATTTTTCATGATTGACTTAAGAAGTGCCAAATATGTTCATCCTTTTTATGTTGTAAAGGTTCCATATGTTGATGAGTTTTCACTATGTATAAGGGGATAACTCTTGCCACAATTGATGATTATCCAAACAGCTTAATCCTAGCTAGATCATGTTTAAATTTTACTTGTCTTAGAATAGAGAATAAAGGTCTGCACAAACAGTTTAAGCTTGGCAGGCTAGTAGTTAGGCAGAGAAGTAAAGGGTCTGAATAGCTTAATCTGAGCCCTAGAAGAAATAAGGGTAGACTTAGATAGGAGGGCAGCTAAAAAAAAAGAGAAGAATCAGGGTTTTCCAATTCAAGTGCACCTAATGAGAATGAAGAAAAAAATGATAGGTATACTAGGTTGGGTAGGCAGTTTTGATGGTATAGAAGCATGGTTTGTGCGCAATTGGCTCCTTGGGAACAAGTGGTCATCTCATAAAATTATAAGGTACCATGGCAAGGTGGCTACAAAACAAATGGAGCATGACTAATTCCCCTCCTCATTTTCCCAAGAAACACTTACTAACATTCCCCCCAAAGGGCAATGAGATCTACTCATTACTTTTAGCCCACTTTATTCCATGGAAAAACTAAGTGAAAAGATGTTTTACCTAGGCAAAACAAGCCACATTTCTTGTGTAAAAAATATTTATTCTATCTTACCAAAGTTTCCTAAACTTCACCATTTGTCATCCTTTCCTCTCCCCTTGTCCTAAGTTTTCACTTTATAAAACTTAGCCTAAGCCATACAAACCCATCCCCCACAATCATATTAACCTACTAACCTTATTATATAACTCCTATGTATAGCTTCCCCCCCCCTTAATATATAAATAGATGGAAAAACCCCAAAAAATAAATACCCTGACCCTTGGCTAACTATAGCCATATTTTAAATTTTCTTTAGGGAGTTATTGGTCAACTAGGGGCCAATAACAACCCTCCTCGTGCCCATCGGGACTTATTTTTCCCCTGGCTAAATAAATAGCCAAAAACCCGCATTTTTGCCTAAAAAACCCACATTTCCAAAGTTCGAAAATGCACCAAAAACATTACAAATCGGAGAAATTAGCGTGGGTCTACCACTGTTAACTTACTGCCACCTTCATCTCCCGCCAACCGTCCAATCGCCACTCCCATATCCAATGGTAGTCAGCGACTTCGGAAGCCCCAACCTCCCGAATAATAGCATCCAGGGGATGGGCAGTATCTCTGCCATAACGAGGATGCATGTCAAGCGCCCGGTGTGTTCGGAGCCCCCTCCCCTGAAACCGCTTCCCCCAAAAGCACTGCGATAATACCACTTACCACCTGCCCCCTCCCTGCTGATGTCATGCCCACGTCACCTGATGCAGTCACCCACTATGTCACCCACCACATCATATGCCACGTCGCCTGCCATGTCAGCATCTATACCCCACTAAACGACAAAAATGATGTCATGTTGATGTCATCCCAAAAAGTGCCTCTAACCCACCAAAGTCAAAATTTTTAGGTAATAAGGGTAAAAGTGTTTTCTTTTACCCATTCTCTGTTTGTTTCCTATACGCACCTGTACATGCAAATTACATGCAGAACACCATTTTCGACCGTTCAAGTCGACCAACCAAGAAGTACATTGCACAGCTCAGCCCCTCGACCAGCCTAGTCACCTGCAAGTTGCCCATTTCCCCGAGAAAATAGGTATTTACCAGAAATTTTCTCCCGACCCTGTTTTCCATTAGTTTCTCTGTAAAATTAGCACCAGCACCCATAATTTAAAGGAAGAAGCACTTTGTTTCTGCCCAAAAATCCCCCATAAGCCTCTGAGCTGCTAAATTCACTGTGAATCCACACAGTCATCTAAAATTGAGCTCGTTCAGCCCTATAAACTCTGTAAAGAACCCCCAAAGCTGTCTTGGCCCACAATTGAAGTCCATTTTCCAAAACGCCCATAGCTCCTGCTTCTCCAGCTGACATCAATCCAAATAACTGAATTCAGGCCAACAAACCAGTTCTAACGGTGAAAATCCCGGAGAAATATTCAAAGCCATCATCCTGCCCATTTTTACCTTCACAAAGTCAAAAGTTCCAATTTTCAAAGAAATAGAGCTAAGCCATGGAAGGTCCAGTGGCCTTGAACATCATTCCCCTCAATGCCCCCCACAAACAGTTAGAACATTTGCCCTTGGCTAATAGAGATTATGTGATCCAAGACCTTGTAGTTTCCCAAAACCATCTTCAAGCAGTCTGTGAGCTCAGAAATATTTACTTAAATCAAGATGATGTTTGTGGAATTTGGGAATCAAATCTACCCAGATACTACCTCCCCTCTGTGAGTATATTCCCTAAGATCATTCACCTCTGTTGTGAGAATTATGAGCCAATAAATAGAGCAATTAAAAGTCCATCTGGGACTACTCTTTTCTATATCACTCCTGACTCTATCAATCAAATGCTGAACTTCAAACCAACCCACCTCTAGTTTCCTCTTACCAAGAAGTACTTGCTGGACAAAGGTCCCAAACTCTCGAGCTTAGAGATAGCTAGAATTGCCAAAGTCTTCATGAGAGCAGATAGCCAACCCAAGGAGCCACCTCCTTTTCACTATGCCTGCTTCACTGAAATGGGTAGATTAGTGGTTGATATGATATCTTTTGTGTTGGGGTTTAAGACAAGTGAGCACATTGATGAAACCATATTGGTTATGATGTCTATTTTTACCCCAGGGTAGCACCCCGCTGTCAAGTACAATTATGCCAAGTTTATTTCCAATAAGATGCATGACCAATTGTTGAGGCTAGATAGCAAGGGAATATTCAAATATTCTTCCTATATCTATCATCTATTTTTATATTAACAGCGATATATCTTCCAATTTCCCATTAGAAAATTGGACCATAAATGAGAAAGGAGGTTTGTTATTTTTTGGACCCCGATCTTTCATGATGTTCACAACTCTCCACACTCTTATTGTGAGTTTTTTTATCTATTTGTATACCCAGTGTCTTCCCTCTTGATGAGAACTCCTCCTCGCAGACTGACACATGATATGCAAAAAACACTAAAGCACTCTAAGAACTATAAAATAGGTGACTGGTAATACTACCAGAACCACACTATTCTCAGGATATATGGCTGTGAGATGTGCCCCTACAGGCTGCCCAAATATGTGCCAGTGAGACTGTTTTCCTTGGAATATATCAGGCAATTCATCAACTTATATCTGAGTCAATTCAATAGCACAAAGAAAAAGCTTTGATTGAAACTCACAGACCAATTAGGCCCCTTTGTTATGAACAAGAAAGAGGGATGGAAGGATGCTGATGAACTATTGGGTCAAACATTCAGATTCAAGAGAAGCTTTTGGTGGGTACCCTATGACCCATATGGCTTTATCAATGCAAGAAGGATAAAATATAGGCTAGCACCCTATGAACACTACAACATCCCTGACATAGAAAAGTATGCCCACCAAGATGAGTGGTTGGAGGGCACACTAGTTGAAGAGTTAACCAAGGAAGAAAAAATGGAACAAACCATGAAAGATTTGGAAACAACTCTTGGCTTGGAATCTTTTGGGCTGGCGTCTTTCAAAAATCCACAGCAAACCGGGGAGAGCTCATCAATTGCCACAATTTCACAACAGGTTTCCCAGGAAAGGACTACACCGACAACAGGGGCAGCAAAGGGCAAGGAGTTGGTAGTGGCAGAAAAATAAATCATGGAAGAAAAACCTAATACCTCAAAGGAACACAGTGAAGGGCAAGCCTCTTCACTACAAACATGAGCACCAGAGGTACCAGCACTGCAGACTCCTCTTCCTGAGGAGAGGAGCAAGAAAAGGGACAGAGAAGAAACCACACCTGCAAGTGGGTCAACAGGGCAGCAAGAAGCCAAGAGGCAAAGGGTAGATCCTCCTGAAGAGGACACTGTGGAAGACATTACTGAAAACCCAAGAGGAGAGAGAGCCATTAGCCAACGGACTTCTACTATCTCTCATAGACAAGAAGGAGGGAGGCAGTATGGAATGGAAGCCTCCTCCTCAAGGTCACAAGCAAAGAAACCATCAGACATCAAGCAATCATTCATAGAGATTAAGGCTCAAAATGAGTCATTAAGGATTTAGTTGTATGACCAGTTCCTTAAGGAGACACCCTCAAAACATCATAGACTAATGGCAACCTATGACATCAAGGAGGAGAAAATGATTTTAAGTCATTTCAAGCCTAAATTTCAGCAGCCACAATCTGGAGCTGACTACATAAGGACCAACCTAGAGGTCCTTGCAAAGGACACTCACCTAATGGATCAAATCGAATTACACAAGTAAACATGTGAAATGGTCTATGCCACATAGGCAGACAAAGAAATGCTTTGAGTAACACATCCGCTCAATTGGATTTAGAGAAGATCCCTTCTCTAGCCAAAGACAACCAAATAAAGAGTCTGGAATAAATAATTGTTGAGTTGGGACATGATCCCAAGGATTCCAAGGGCATCAAAGCATTGATAAAAAAGAAGGAGGAAGATATTTCTGCCCTTAGAAAGGAATTGAAGCTACTTGTCACCATGCATCCCCAAACAACAGAACTAGCACAAGAAAAAGCAGAAGAGGATGTCATGGATTTATTAATGAGAATGAACCAAAGGTTGATGCAGACAAAGAAAGATATGGAGAAAGCATTACAAACTAAGTAGGGACAGTCGACCTCTCAGCGACCCCAAACAGGTCCAACAATTGTCTTTGCTCCCCCCATAGACACAGCAGCAATTCCTCCCACTGAGCCACCATCGACAACAGGTACAACAACCACAAATGCTACATCAACAACAACAATAGAGCCTGAGACCAGCATGAGGACGAAGGAAATGATGAAGGCGGTGAGAGAGTTAGAAGCTCAAATGTCAGAGCTCAAAGAGACAAAAGAAAGACTAGCCAAGCTAGAAGTGAGCTATGACAAATCAAAAGTAACAGTGGCAGAGAAGACCAGAGAGGTGAAGGCCCTTGGAGAGGAAGGTGGAAACACTAGAAAAGGATCTCACCTTGCATAAACCTTTGGCAGATATTAAAATGATTTTGTGGACCAATATTGGCTAGTCCATTACTAACCAATGGAGATCAATTCAGATGATGTATGAACAAATGGAATTAATAGACAAGGCACAAGAACAAATACAAAGGGCCTGGGCATCATTAGGAAATATGCCTAAGCAGGCCAATGCACTCATCCATTTTTGAACACCAATACTAAGGAACAATTAGCAGCTTTAGAGATCAACGACAGGACAGGCACCATTTTGACAATAAAGAAGGTGCTAACAATGAGAACTCTTATCCAGACTATGGAGAGAAGGTGTCAAGAGATGCAAATGGATATTAGTGCCTTCACAGAGAAATTGACAAACTTGCAACAAAAGGGTCTTCCCAGTTTAGTAACAACCAATCAAAAACTGTTATCACATCAGCAGTATGCTCATCGGGTGAACATGTATGTGACAAATCAGACCACTGCATCATCCAGCAGCTCAAAAAACACAGGGCCTCCTTCCGGACAGAGCTTGTATGACAAACTGGAGAATTTGGTTTTTATAGAACATGAAATAAATCATCTGTTTGAAGTCAAGCCTAATTTTTATAGGTATACTGAGGCTGATGAGATATTGGTAAAGACATAAAGACATCAATTGCCCATAGAGCACTGGTGGCAAAGTATGCTAGAAGCTTTGCCTAAGTAAATTCCGATATTTTTGTCTATGTACACCTGGTCAAAAAAGCAAGACAGGTGGCAGATATAATGGAAGGAGCTCAAGCCAGGATCAAGACATATTAAAGATGAATCAAGAGCAAGTAAACATATTAGGAAAGTAATGAAGGAAAGTAGAGCAAGGACATAACTGCCAGCCGAATTCCTGGCTGAAAAGTCTAAAATATCTTATCAGTAAAGCAGCCAGCATAGCCACAATAACTCCTGCCTTCATTTCTACATTTATTTCTCTGACAAAGTAGCTGAAGGAAGTTATTTCTCCTTATCTTATCCTCAAGATATTTTGTAAACTCTCTTTTGTATAAATACCCCCCCAAGGAATGTATTCAGGGTCGGTGATTCTCCCATTTGAACTGCGTTGTAACTCAGATATTCATTAATACAAGGGGCATTGAAATGCATTGCTCTTGGACCTTCTGAATGTGGATGTGATGACTTTGGACGCTTCTACACAATTCTTGTGTCTTTATTTGGCTCAATAAGTTACTCTAAGTGTGTTTTTTTTGTTTACTATGTTTACAAATCTCATATATGTTTCATAATCTTAACAACAGGGAAAACAAATAGCCCAAAACTTGTTTAAATGCACTCTGTGTTCAATTCCTATTGTTATCTATGTTTTCTTCACAATTAGCATGAATAGAAATTCTTAAATGCTTCTATTTCTGCTAATTCCTTCATTCTGAACATTGTCAAGGAATTCTTCACTACTCCTTGAAAATATTCAAACACCTTCCCTTAGCCACTAGCATAAAGGATTCATGACTTCCCTTTACAACCCTGGCCTACATCCCATCAATTACTGGCTTTAAATATTGTTCCAAACTAATTATTTGGCCCTGCAGTATTTCCTATCATCACAGAAACACACTCAGTAGTCCAATTTCATAGACTCCATTGCCCAATGGAATTAACCCTATCAGACCTACATCCTACCTCTATTTGAAATCACCATCCAACCCCATTTAAAGCAAACCTTTGAACATCATAACTAGCATAAAACTTCAAATAAACAAAGTGAAAACATATAGAGAGAGCCCTCTATGGATGCAGTTTGGCTAGAAATTTCATCTAAAAGATTGGTTAGTGGTTACCTCAGCTATTCCCTTTTCTCAACAAGTTTTGGGGAACGACCTTAGTGATAACAGCTCCAATGCTACCTTTCATGCTTACGTTAAGCCTCACAAATTTTAGCCAGTTGATTAATAATCCTATAAACCATGATGTTGGTTGGATATCTATGCCGACTAATCATCCCTCTAACATTCTCAAGTTTGAGAGTAATTCTAGAGAGGAACCCCCAATCACGTCCATTCTTTACATATGTGGTGTTCATCCAATTCCATCACTGATGATTCAATTCATCTTCGGTTGTTCTAATGCACGCTCACTAGAGATGCCACAAAGTGGTATGTCGACTAGCCTATTACCTCTCATTCCACTCTCGCGAGGCTTTCTAAAGCATTCCTTTCATAATTTTAGCTACCTCTCTAATACGACTGGAGTACGGAGCTCTTGACTGCATTTTGTTAGTCCTCTGCCACCTGTATTTTCGATCATGTCCAAGAATGGCATAGAAGGAGGAGCATGTGTCATGCTCCACCCTTCAAAGACCATGTCTACCTCGATTGGTTTCTTAGGACTATTTTAGTGCCTATTGCCAGAGATGTCATGTCTCACTTTCCTTAGATAGAGGAAGAAGCTCTCTAGACTACTTTAAGATATGACTTGATTTACGCTCAATCTGATTATGTCTATATTGTTATAGACCTCCCTCGTCCTAGTGGTGTTAATGCAGCAAGGTCATCTCATGCTGTTGATGGTATCATTGGAGCTATTTCACATCCTTCACCATATACTTAACAAAGTTATGGTTGTTAGCAAGGGGCCACGAGTTTCTCCAATGCTTATGCCCCTCTTGCTAGCAACTTATATTCACGACAAAGCACCTCATATACATTTACCCAACCACATCAGTAGACGTCAAGGCCAATTAGTGCTCAACCCATCTATTAGACACTTCACCATCTTATACATATGAACCATCGAGCACTTCAT